>PVIR01033950.1:0-17514 GCA_004026965.1 Petromus typicus
TAGATACATAAGGATTGAAATGGAGCAGAGCCAGAAAGAAAACAAACATCTGAATTCCATTCAGAAAAGGTTTATGCTACAACATGAGGAGTTTATGCTATAATTGAATACATCTATCAATGAAGGGAGAAAGCTCTATCTACAACTTCTAGGATAAATCATTACTCCCATGGACTCATAAATGTACATATTCTTTTATGGATGCATGTCATCCTCTTTGAATAAATACCTTTTTCATAATAACAGCTATTCTGAAAAGCCTGTGATCTTGCCCCAAGTTTTCCTTCCTAATTTTAGCTGTTTTTATCACTGTATTATCCATAACAGAGGTAGTGAAACTTTAAGAGTCAAGTGCCCAATCTGCAGCCAAAACACTTATCACAAAATACCAATACCTTAATTAAACCTCAACACTAAGGCTTTAGTTTAGAAAAACAACTCATATATTAACATCTTTTATATTAAAAGAAAAACCAATAGCACGCGTGTCATAGGTTTGCTACCCCTGCTCCAGAAATTCTTCAACTAAAGAGCTTTGACACCACTGCAGTTCCTTTCTCATTCCTACTTTTCTCTATACAGATAAATGACAGAAAATCAAAGATGATAGTGGTCTAAAAACATAGAGATTTTCCACAGAGACTTTTAAAAGTAGGTGGTATAATTGCCAGATTCAGTAGTGTAGCTGGATACAAAAATAATAGCCTTTGTACATATGAACAGCGGACTCATCTAATGAGAAATAAGGAAATCAATTCCCTTTATAGTAGTACTCAAATAATGGAATATCAAGTATCAATCTAACAAAGGAGGTAAAAGATCTCTACTCTGAGAACTACAGCATTCTGAAAAGGGAGGTCAAAGAGACTATCAGAAAATGGAAAGATATCCTTTGTCCCTGGGTAGGAAGAACCAATATTGTAATAATGGCCCTACTGCCAAAACTACTATATACATTCAATACAATCCCAATTGAAATCCCAATGATGTAGTTCACAGCTTTAGAGAAAATAATCCCAGACTCCATCTGGAACCACAGGACATGTAGAATAGCAAAAGCAACTTTGGGCAACAAAGACATGACAGAGAGTGTCAGAATTCACAACCTGAAACTATACTATAAAACCACTGTAATAAAAACAAATAAACAAACAAACAAGCAAACAAACAAACCCAGCATGGTACTGGCAAAGAAACAGACCTGAGAATCAGTGGAACAGATTAGAAGATCCAGAAACAACCTCAAATATACTAACCCACCTCATCTTTGGCAAAGGAGTCAAACATCCTCAATGGAGGAAAGATAGTCTCTTTAACAAATGATGCTGGAAAAACTGAATTTCAACTTGCTAAAAATTAAAGATAGATCTATCTCTTTCGCCGTGCACCAAACTAAAAACTAAAAGTGGATTAGAGACTTGAATATTAAGACAGAAACACTAAACCTGATGGGAAATAGATTAGGTAGAACTCTTGAGGACACTGGCATAGGGAAAGACTTTATGAACAAAACCTCAGCAGCACAAGAACTAGCAGAAAGAATCAATAGGTGGGTTCTCATGTTACTAAAAAGCTTCTGCACAGTAAGAGAAGCCACCAACAAAGTGAAAAGACAACTCACAATATAGGAAAAAATTTTTACTAGTTGTTTCTCAGACAAAGGACCACCATCTAGAGTATATAAAAAACTTTAAAAAATCAGACTTCCAAATTTAAAGACCCAATTAAAAAATGGGCATCTGAAATGAACAGCTATTTTTCAGATGAAGAAGTTAAGCCAGCTAAGAAACATATGAAGAAATGTTCAACATTACTAGTCATTTGGGAAATGCAGATGAAAACAAACACTGGTATTCCATCTCACTCCACAAAGAATGGCTGCTATCACAGATTTAAACAACAATAAATACTAGTGAAGCTATGAGGAGAAAGGAACACTTTTTCACTGTTAATGGGAAGATAGACTGGTGCAGCCACTGTGGAAATCAGTGTAGAGATTCCTTAAAAAACTGGGACTCAAGGGGTCAAGTATTTAGCTCAGTGATTCCAGTGTCTGCCTGGCAAAGGCAAGGTAGGTCCCGAGTTTGATCCTCAGGTACCACATATGACAGTGCTGGGTGTGGTGGCTCATGCCTGTAATCCTAGCACTTGAGAAACAGAGGTAAGAGGATTGCTGAGTTCCAGGCTCTAACCTTGGCTACACAATATGTTCAGGGCCAGCCTGAGCTACGAGGTGAGATCCTGTCTCAAAAAAACTAAACTAAGCAAACAAACAAAAAAATGAACCAAATAAAAACTAGGACATGAGGTTCCAGTTGACCTGGCTATGCTCTCGCTAGGTATGTACACAAAAGAATGAAAAGAATCATACTACAGCAACATATGTACACCTATGTTTATGGCAGCTCAGTTTGTTGTAGATAAATCTTGGAAACATCCCAGACGCCCATCAATGGGGAACCGGGTAAAGAAGATGTAGTTTTTCTACAAAATGAAATATTACTCAGCCACAAAGAATGATAAATTTGAGTCATTTCTACTCAAGTGGATGTACCTCAAGGACATACTCATAAGTGAAATAAATAGGGCACAGTAAGTCCCATGACAGTGTAAGTATCATGTCTTTTCTATTGTATGAAAAAACCAAGGTGTAAATGAATGCTTAAATGTATGACAGCTACTGTGAAATAGGAAGAAAATGTGCAAAAGGAAAAGGAAAAGGGCAAGTAGAGAGAAGAAGGGAAAGGAAAACTTGATAGTAAAAAAAAGGAAAGAAAGCTTACATAAATAGGGAGTAGGGATTGTAGGGAGGCCAGGGGAAAAAGGAAAAATGAGAATCAAGACGTGTCATGTATAGGTACAAGTTCTCAACCTTAAGTGTGATTATGTTGCATGTATAAAATGTACCAATAAGATCAATTTTTAAAAAATAAATATGTAATAAAACAATCTCTTTTTTTCTAGGTTTTTTTGAGACAGGGTCTCGCTTTGTGGTTCAGGCTGGCCCTGAGCTCAGCCTCCAACTCACATCACAGCAATCCTCCTGCCTCTGCCTCCCAAGTGCTGGGATCACAGGCGTGAGCCATCATGCCCGGCACTGTGATATGTGGTACTGGTTGCTGCTGGGGTGAGTCTCCACACCCAGTATGGTATGTGGTTACCGGGGAATTGAACCTGGGCCCTTGCGCTTGCAAGACAGGTGCTGGAACCACTAAGCTAACTCCCTAGCCCAATAAAACAATCTTTACACCTAATTTTACATGGAAAAAATTTCTATCTTTTTGGGCTGGGGGTTTAGCTCAATAAGTTCTCAGTGGTTCTGGTACCTGCATTACAAATACAAAGTCATGAGTTTGATCCCTGGTACCCACCTCCTAAAGTTCTATCTTACTACTCTGCTATTTACACTTGCATTTTTTTATGTCAGCCAGCTATGTTTAGGAAGTGTTTCAAAAATAGCCTGGGAGATCCACACACTCAGGTTCTTCCCTGAAGGAGAGGGAAATGGGGAGTGTCTGGTTGACATCTTTCGGTTTTAGACCAAATCAGCTTTGGGGACCACTTAAGTCTCTGCATATATTCTTTTGAGAGAGAAAATTCCCACCCTCCTGGAGTAGAGAAATTGCTTTCTGATCAATGAAATGTTTTCTGCAGAAATGTAAAACGTTGCAGCAGCTTAAAAATCATAGCCTCTGTGTCAGCTTGAACTGGGAGAGAAGTGCTGTTCACGTGGGCCGTTCTCTCTCTTCTTTGTTTTATGTCAGTCTGAACTATTTAAAGTTAAAGTGGGACTTGAGTTTTCTTCATAGAAATACTGCAGCTTTGAGACATTAGATATGTGCCTCATTGCATCATTATTTTGTAGGCTATGAAGCAGCTGAGTCATTGTTTAAAGATAGCTCTGTATATCTGTTGACTCACTGCTAACTCCCAGCTAGCTAATTACTGAACCTGTGAAATGGACAGCCAATGAAAAGTGCCAAGATTCCACAGCAATCAAGTCTGGGTAAGGGCCCAAAGGTCTCGCTATGACTCCCACTGCCAACCAGCAGCTTCCTGTCATCAGGACCAGACCAGAAGCCCATGGGACCTCCATTCCCCTGTGGACAAGTCTGGGTAAGCACCTTGGAGGTCATGCAGTGACCTCAGCAGCCGGCCAGCAGTCTTCCTGCCACTAGGCCCAGACTAGAACCCCCAAGACTGCCATTCCTGTGTGAGGGAGTCTGGGTGAGTGCTGTGGAGGTTGTGCAGTGACTTTTGGTGCAGGCCAGCAGAGTAGAAATGAGAAAAAATTTCAAATTCCAGATACAATGATCATTATCACATGGGAATTCAGGGAAAAGGGAAATGGAGCAAACTGAAGATTAATCACCAGGACTTTCTGAGCTGGTAACAAAAGCAGACCTAGTAAAATGGAAATCAGAACTAATCTCTGAGATGAAAACAAAGATACTGTCCACAGTGAAAGATATGATTAAAGAAGAGATCAGGGATACAATGGATTCTAAGATAACAGAAGCAATGGAACCTTTTAAAGAGCTTCAAAGCAGAGTTCCAGGTGATTAAAAATGAGAAAATTTGAGAAGTAGGATGAATGAAGGTGAGGACCAAATCTCAGAACTAAAGGACAGGACCATAGCCAATGAGCAGCAAAGGAATAATCTATGGAAAATGGCAAGGGACCATGAAAAATCAATCCAACAACTTCAAGATGATTCAAAGAAGAATAACATAAGATTGATTGGAGTCATTGAGAAAGCAGGAGACAGTGCAAAAGACATAAAAAAATGTTCACAGATCTAATGGCAGAAAAATTCATCAGAAAAGAAAAGAATTGGACATATAGATAAATGAGGCATATAGAACTCCAAAAGGCTGTGATCTAAAAAAACTATACCTAGGCATGCAATTACTAAGGTTCCAGATATCCAACAAAAGAATGAAAGACTGAAGGCAGCTAGAGGAAATAAAAACTTCCCATTCAAAGGGAAGATCATCAGGATCACAGCAGACTTTCAATGCAAGGAGAGCCTGGGGTGAAATGTTTCAAGTCTCGGGGGGGGGGGGGGGAAGAACCTCCAACCTAGACTAATGTATCTGTCAAAGCTATCATTCAAAATCAGTGGTGTCCATGATGAAGAACACTGCAAAACTTCACAAATACAAAACATGCACTTTAAAAAGTTCTGAAGAATATTTTGGAAACAAACAATGAAGGTCACAAACACATGAGACTCAGCAGAGTGAACTCAGAGAACAAGGCAAGAAGCTGAATGAAAAGGGGAAAAGCAAACAATAAAAGAGCTAAGAACAGGAAAACTCCATGACAAGTGTAAATCCTTACAAGTGTAAGGCCACATCTGTCATAATCATTAATGTCAATGGCCTTAATGCGCCACTTAAAAAACACAAGCTCGTAGAATGGATTAAGAAACAGGACCCTATAATATACTGCATACAAGAAACACACCCAATTCAAAAAGAAAGCCATAGACTGAAAGTAAAAGGATGGAAAATAATTCTCCATGTGACAGGAAACTGCAAAAAAGCAGGAGTGGCTATCCTATTTGCAGACAAAATAGATTTAAACCAAAACTGATTAAGAGGGACAAAGAAGGACAATACATCCTCATACAGGGAACAGTCCAAGGGAAAGAGATGACATTCCTAAATATATATGCACCAAACTCCAGTGCACCGAACTATATAAAATAATTATTAATGGAGATGAAAAGCCAGATAAACACTAATGCAATAGTAGTAAGGGACTTCAATACTCAACTGTCACAACTAGATAGATTGACTGGACAAAAAATCAATAATGAAATACTTGAACTGAACCAAGCTTTTGAACAAATGGACTTAATAGATGCCTGTACAGTATTTAACCCTACAAAGTCAGAATATACATTCTTCTCAGCTGCACATGGTTAATTCTCCAAAACAGACCATATGCTATTTCATAGAACATGTTTAAGTAAATGCAAAAGAATTGAAGTTATCCCCTGCATTCTGTCAGATCATAGTGCTTGAATTAGAGCTAAATAACAAAAGAAACTCCAAGATCCTCACAAACACATGGAAATTGACTAACACTCTGCGGAACAACCAATGGGTCACAGAATTGAGTTTGAGGCTCATCTGGGCTATGTGTAGTGAGTTCAGGGCCAGCCTGAACTACAAAGCCAAACCCTGTCACAAAAAAACAAAAACAAAAACAAAAACAAAACAACGAATAGGAAGGTTAAAAAGTAAAGCAATCCCAAACTACTTTATAAAATGAAATGTCACAATGGGCAGTAAAACTGGTACAGCAACATGTTATAAAACATGTAGAAGATAGCCAGGCCAGTTCTCTTGCCAGAAGAGGCAAGTTCTTGGGGCAATGGGTTTTTTTGCAATTACACGATAACCCCAGTACAACGTACAGGAATTTATGGGAGACAATGAAAGCAGTTCTTGTGGAAAATTCATAAAAGTGAACACCTATACCAGGAAAACAGGGTAAGCTCAAACAAACAATCTAATACTGAGCCTCAAGCTTCTAGAAAAAGAGCAGCAAGACAAACCCAAAGCTCATACTAGGGAGGAAATTGTAAAGATCAGAGAAGAAATTAATGCAATGGAGACCAATAGAATCTTGTATTTCTTGTATCAATAGAATGATACAAAAAAAAAAAATCAATGAATTGAAGAGTTGGTTCTTTGAAAAGATAAACAAAACTGACAGACCGCTAGCCAACCTTATCAAACAAAGGAAGGAACAGGCTCAAATCCATGCTATCAGGAATGAAAAGGAGGAAATCTCCACAGATCCAGCAGAAGTCCAGAGGATAATGAACACCTGCTTTGAAAATCTGTACTCCAATAAGATGGAAAATGTAGAAGAAATGGATAGATTCCTAGACACACATGAACTTCCAAAGTTGAATGAAGAAGATATAGAAATGCTAAACATCCCTATATCAATCTGTGAAATCGAAAATGTAAAAAAAAAGTATTTGCTGTACATCACTCTGCAGGTATGGTTGTCTGCTGTCTGCTATCCACTGTCCCTTGCAGTGGCCTCTCTCTTTGGGTGGCCTTCCCTGCTTAAATACCTGTGAGAATGAAGTTTATTTCAGATAAAGGCATAAGCTCTTATCTTTACTAATAATTTTTTCTTAGAAACCTTTGCAGATTTATATATTTCAAAATCAAGGTGTTCAAATGTTTATTTTCAAATTCTTATGCTTTTGCTTTTCCATGAAATTTCAAATGTGTATTTTTTTCAGTGACTTCAAGTTTATGACATCCAAATGTTTCAAAAAGGAGAGGTGAAAAAATATTCATGATGACGTGTCCTAATGTCAGAGTATATGTCCAGAATCACATGAAGATTCCCTGTGCACAGGATATGATATACTTAGTTGGCCTGGCTATCTTCTACATGTTTTATAACATGTTGCTGTACCAGTTTTACTGCCCATTGTGACATTTCATTTTATAAAGTAGTTTGGGATTGCTTTACTTTTTAACCTTCCTATTCGTTGTTTTGTTTTTGTTTTTGTTTTTGTTTTTTTGTGACAGGGTTTGGCTTTGTAGTTCAGGCTGGCCCTGAACTCACTACACATAGCCCAGATGAGCCTCAAACTCACAGAGACTCTCCCACCTCTCCCTCCCTGGTGTTGGGATTATAGGTGTGAATCACCATGCCTGGCATTGTGGTATGTGGTACAGGGGATCGAACTTGGGACCTTGTGCTTGCCTGGCAGACTCTGGATCCACTGTGTTAAATCTCCAGCTCTTAACCTTTCTATTCTTGGCATAATAATTTTCTAAGTATTTTTCTTACTAGAATGATGATGTTTGGCTTCTTTAAAACATAGTAGGTCCTGGGGCTGGGAATTTAGCTTGGTGGTTCTGGCATCTGCCTTGCAAGTGCAAGTTCTGAGCTTGATCTCTGGTAACAACATACCACAATGCCAAGCGTGGTGCCTCACGCCCACCAGTAATCAGTACCACATACCACAGTTCCCTGAGTGGTGACTCATGCCTATAATTCTAGCACCCAGAAGGCAAAGCCTGTAATCTCAGGCTTTGACATGTAAATAATTTAGCACAGTTATTGCAAGGGGTTTGAAATGTAGACAGGTGGGCTGGGGATATAGCTAAGTGGTTCTGGCACCTGTCTTACAAGTGCAAGGGCCCGGGTTTGATACCCGGTAACCACATAACAATACTGGGCATGGAGTCTCACCCCAGCAGCAACCAGTACCACATACCACAGTGTCGGGCTCATGCCTATAATCCCAGCACTCGGGAGGCAGAGGCAGGAGGACTGCTGTGATGTGAGTTGGAGGCTGAGCTCAGGGCCAGCCTGAACTACAAAGCGAGACCGACAAAAAAACCTTTTAAAAAAAAGGTAGACAGATATGTTCTTAAGGCTGTAAAGTAATAAAAGGAGTTTATATAATTAAGATACTACACAGACCTATGAGATTTACTGAAGAAATCCCTCCAGATTCAGAAAAGAAATTAAATCTGAAAGATTAAATGTAGTATTAGCATTTAGAATATCTCTGAAAATAAAACCTTTAACTGCTTCAGTCTTTCCTAACATATTTCTTAACTTTCAAATACAGTGCTCTCAAACCCTTCCGCAAGAATGAAGGGCATCAGAAACCTGATGCTAAAATTGTACAGGCAAAAGAAAAGCTAGAAATATGGACTCAGAGTGGAGGGTTTGACTTGTAAGTCACTTAACTTTAACCAATCCTAAGATACCTGTGCCCTAAGTACTTTAGATGGAGTCTATGAATGGTAATGTTTGCCAGTGGGGTTAAAACTTAGTAATATACAGTGTTATTCTTCTCAGAAATTTCAGTCATAACTTACAACAAATCTAAAGTAACATTATGTATCGCACCTGCTTATTACGCACTCGGGGACACAGCAAAGACATTTCTGCTTCTGGGTTTGGCACCCACTTTATGGTGCTTCCTTATCTGTGAGATGAACAAGCACCACAGGCCACATCTTCCCACCGTCCCAGCTGGTGTGCTAAGGAAGAGGCCATGGGAGGCATCTACCCCTCATCTTGTTCTTGTATATATTTGGAGACTTCAGAACCTTCTCCTATGGGTTTCCATGCATCAGAAGATAATGTATGCTGTTAAACCAGCCAAATAGCCTTCGACATAGGATCGGCCACTGAGCTGCTCTACTTCCGAGCAAAAGTTATTCAGAATTCACACTGTTTATTCAAACTGCTGCCTAACAATCCGCTTCTCCGGCTCCGTGGGAACTTGCTGTGCCACTGGCAGCATGAGTCACTGCTGTGGTCTCACTGAGTGAACACTCTCCTGCACCCTGTTCTCCCTGCAGCCTCCTGTCAAGGCCAGATCGCCGGTGCTACAAGTTCGGGCAGGCAAGCAGCATGGGTCACAGTCTCTGCTAGACCAGGACTCTGGCTTGCCAGCCCCTGGAGCCCTCTTACCCCCTGAAGCTCATGCCTCCCCTGCTGCCGTTGCTTCTGGAGCCTGCAGCCACCAACTAGGACCCAGGCCCAGTGCCCCCTCCCCATTCCAGTTTGGTCAGAGAAACCAATGCTTCTTGTTTGTATTTTTTTTTTTTTCTTTTTTTTTTTGAGACAGGGTCTTGCCCTGTGGTTCAGGCTGGCCCTGAGCTCAACCTCAAACTCACATCACAGCAATCCTCCAGCCTCTGCCTCCTGAGTGCTGGGATTACAGGTGTGAGCCACCAGGCCCGTCACTGTGGTATGTGGTACTGGTTGCTGCTGGGTGTGAGTCTCCAAAACCAGTATGGCATTGAGGATTGAACCCGGGTCCTTGAGCTTGCAAGACAGGCGCCGGAACCACTGAGCTAACTCCCCAGCCCATCTTGTTTGTATTTTTTGAGGTAGGGCCTCTTATGTGGTCCAGGCTGACCTTGAACTCACTATGTAGTACAGACTGGCCTCAAATTCACAGCAACTCTCTTGCCTCATCCTCCCCAGTGCTGGGATGATAGCATGTGCCACCAAACCTAGTTTACTGCTTTTTCTTTCTTTCTTTTTTTTCTCTGAGACACGTCTTGCTGTGTAGTTCAGGCTCACCGTGAAGTTACAATGTAGCTCAGGCTGGACTTGAATTTGAAGTAATCCTGTCTTAGCCTCTGAGAGCAGGAATTACAGGCCTGTGGCACCACACATGACGCTTTTCCTCTTATTGAAGGAAACTAGTATCATATAATTTATAATTTAATATTTACTATGTTTTAAAAAGCATTTAAAATAATTATAGTTTCCATGTTGTATTTTAAAATTGGTATTTTAATGAACTTTTGTGATTACTACTTTTAGGAGAAATTTTGAAAAATTTCAGTTTTAGTGTTGAGATAATAACATATTCTGTTATAAAATATTGTTGAAAATGACCCATTCATTATTAAATTTGGAAAAAAATTCTATCCAAAGCTGAATAGGTTAGGATACACAGGTATAACCCTGGCAATCTAGAAAGCAGAAGCAAGAAGATTGCTAGTGTCGGGGCAGCCAAACCCAGAGAGTGACTCACAGTCAGAATGTGCTTTGGAGACCTAGTTCAGAAACAGGCTGTGGGTTCAACGTCTCATACAATAAAAGAAACATTTTAGCCTAAAGATAAGATTTAATTCTCCCTTCTTTATTTATAAATTTGGATCATTTTTTAAATTGCAAAGAGAAAACTGGGTTTTAATGTGACACAGAATCAGAGAGCCGCCAGGTGTGGTGGAGAACTGCTGAGGGCCTGGCACTCTGAGGCTGAGGCAGGATGATCGGAAGTGGGCAGAAGATAAGCAAAGGAAACCAATGAAGTTTAACATTTTTTGTCATCCAAACACTTCTGTTGCACTATTCATTAGATATCATTTTAGTCATCATTTGTATGGATTTATTTTCAATCATATTAAATGGAAAACCTACAAAATGTCTAATATTTGCTACTTCCTGGGGGAAAAGACAAATTTGACAATGCTGAAATCATGGATTGCTTGCAAACCACTGACATTATAGTCACAGAGCCCAAGACCCATAGACTTCGTCATCAAAGACAGATCCTCTTCTCCCAGCTTCCTGCCACAGACAGGATGGAGCCCAGCACCCAGTCTCCAGGCTCCAGGGCCCATGGAAGGCGGGTCTCCAGGTTGTGTGGAGACTGGAGTTACCAGGGATTAAAGAACACTGATGTCCGGGTCTCATGTCCAGAGCGTGTGACTGAGCTCTTCTGGGAGGTGGCCTGGCCTTCCTTGGAATTCCTAACAGATCTGCTAGAGTCCGGTGTGTGGGCAGGTTTGGGAAGGGCCATAGGCGGGAAAGCACATCACTGCTCAACAGCAGGAACCACATGGGCGGAAACCTGACCCATGTGAGGAAGATTCTGAAGTCCCTCAGCTGTCACTTGCGAGTAGTTACAGCTACACACGTGCACGTGAATGTGCACACACACAACCAGTGTTTATGAGCACAGAGGAAACATTTCCACTCACATTTCCCAACCATTCAGTGGGAAGCTGTCACCCTGGAGTGGCGCCTGTGATGGCGGGCTTTGGTGGAAGGCAGTGCCCTGGGTGGGGCCCTGGCTCTGTCACTCTGACTTCTAACCCCTAGTGCAGAGGGACGTATTTAGAAACCCTACTGCTAACATTTATTTTAAACTTTTCAATACTAAATGTTCATAGATTCTAAAGAACTCTGAAGGTTCTTCACCCAACTTTCCCAAATACTGACATCTCATATTACTATATAAAATTATTGACATCAAAAAATGAATGGCTGTATAACTCTATAAACTATCTTGCAAATTTTGCCGATTATCTGAGATCCAATCACATATTGCATTTAATTGTCTATGTGTTTATTAGTTTCAGAAAAAAACACTCCTCTAAAAGAAAGTTATGGTAATACTATGATGAGTCTCATAAGTTCTTTGGACTCGATACAATTGTGGATTTTTTCAGGATGAGGGGTTGAACCCGGAGCCTTCACATTGGGCTATATTCCCAGTCCTTTTTTATTCTGAGACAGGATTTTGCTAAATTTCCCATGCTAGGCTCAAACTTGGGATACTCCTGCCTCAGTTTCCCAAGACACTGAAATTATAGGTATGTAATACTGTGATTGTCTCTTACACAATTCTTTTTGTACTGACATATATTTGAATTTGATTAAATACATTGTCCTAAAAAAAATTACTCATTTATGAAGAAACCAAATATCAAAATAAAATAAATTAAAAGCTAAAAAAAAATACATTGTCCTTTTTTCTAAATATATGAGTGAACATTTTTTAAGAACAAGGACATTTTTTTATAATTACCATCATATAATTATCACCTTCTGGAAATCTAACATGGTCATGATATGGATCATACAGTTAACATAGGATAAATATATAAATTTTATAATTGATACTGTCACGTACACTGATTTTTTTTTTTAATAATCCAGGATTTAACCAAACATCTTGCTTTGCCTTCAGTTGCCGCATCTTTCCAATCTGGAATCTCTTCCTGGTCTGTCTTTCCTGATGTTGACATTTTTTAGGATTACAGACTGTGTAAGTAGCCATGGCGTTTAACACCTATAATCCTAGTGAGTTACCAGGCTGAGGCAAGAGAACGGCAAGTTTGAGGATAGCCTGGAAAAACTAGGAGGCTCTGCAAAAGTCAAACTTAAAAAGAGCTAAGAATCAGCCTGGGATGTAACTCAGTGATAAAGTGTTTTGCTATGCAAAGGCCCTGGATTGAACCTCACTACTGAATACAAAGAGCACAGTAAGTTCCTGACTTCTGAATGAGTTCCTATCCAGAAACAGGTATATAAGTAAGATTCATTCATAAGTGTGTCATGTGAGTCACAGTGAGTCACAATTTAACATAAACATACAATGTATATTCCACTGCACTTCCTAGCAGTGCCCTGCAGGACACCACTGCTTTTCCTCTTGCTTCCAGACATCCTGGGCTCTGATTATTATTCTTTCATTTGATTTATTCATTTTTGAGACAGACTTTCACTTTGTAGTTCAAGCTGGCCTCAAACTTGTAGTGATCCTTCTGCCTCAGTCCCCTGAGTGCTGGGATTATAGTTGTTAACCATCATGCCCGGCGTGGGCTCTTATTGAGCATGGTACAGCTGTACACTATCACATGGTACAGTAAGTACACATATCATCACAGTATCACAACTGTGACAATGTCTACTACTCCAAGTTCTTTGCATGTATGAATGTTTGTAATGTGAAGTTTGTTAGTACCTGTGAATTTTGCAACTCAAATGTTCCTAAGTGAAGGACTTACTATATAGGCAATTTGTTTTATAGAATTAATTTGTCTAAAGCAGTTGTTTAAGTAATGTGTGCTATTAAACTAGAAAGGTACATTTGTGTCTCCACAAATATCAGAATTTATTGAATAACAATAAAATCACATCCCATATCTATCTTATAAGCCTTATTTTGCTGACCAGTGATTCAGGCAATCACAAGTTCTTTTACTCCAATTCTTTTTTTTTTGACACAGAGTCTTGCTTTGTAGTTTAGGCTTACCCTGAGTTCGCTATGTAGCCAAGGCAAGCTTTGAGCTCATGGTAGTCTTCCTGCCTCTGCCTCCCTAGGGCTGGGATTACAGGTGTGAGCCACCATGCCTGGCATTGTGGTATGTGGTTACTGGGGATCAAACTCAGGACCTTGCACTTGCAAGGAAGATGATAGTACCACTGAGCTAAATCCCTGCCCCTCTACTCTTTTTATTTACTCCAATGTTAAGTACTAACATATACCATAGCCATGTTACACAACACATATCACACAATAATATGCTGTGTGATCAAAACATATGGGAAATATTTTTTAAAATTCATTCACTAAAAGACACTGGCATTACTTCCTTGAAATGTTTCCCCTCACTTCAAATATACTTATCCCATCGCTCTTGCCACATCTTGAAGCAGTTCTGGAAATTCTCTTTCATGAGAGTCGTTAGAGATGGGATCCAAAATACGGTCAATGTTGCTTCCGAGCGCCATCCAGCAGAAAGGGCGGTTAGCGCAAACAGCACGATGTGTCCTCATCCACCTTTCTTACAGGGCTCTTCACTATGAGACGAAGTGGCTCTTCTTCAAAGTCACAGTGACCATGAGAAGTAAATATTTTATCAGCTGAGGACATCAGTGCAACTACCACCGTGCACCTCAAGGCACCCACAGAATGGGCAGGATGGTTGGACAAGTGCGTCCTGGTACAGAGGGAGCATTTGGAGCAAGGCTAATGACAGTGTGTCTCTTATTATGAGAGACTTTTCCAATGTAAACATTCCCAATATTTTCTCATCACACCTCATCTAGGTTACAGGAAGCTAAGGAAGGGTGCAGTGGAACCACAGGACTTTCAGAGGCAGAGCTGAGGGCAAAGGCAGTGAGCTTGCTGGGATAAAAAAGTCATCACAGGGGCCGAACCGACTCCTGACTGGGCAGAACTTGACGTGCAGGCGATTGTGCTCACCCTGACAGAAACCAACCCACCGAGCGGCGGCACCAAAGTACACAGTGTGCACTTTCTGTAGTATTCAACGGCAATAAACACAATGTTACTAGTGCAGGCATTTTCTGTATTAGAATTTTTAACCAAAGTAAACTTTCATTTTTAAAAAGCTGTACTGGGGACCAAGGATTTAGTGCAGTGGTTCCAGCATCTGCCTGGCAAACACAAGGCCCCAAGTTTGATGCCCGGTAACCACATACCACAGTGCAGAGCATGGTGGCTCATGTCCATCATCAATCAGTATCACATACCACAATGCTGGGTGTTTTGGTTTATGCCTCTAATCCCAGCACCCAGGAGAGGCAGGAGGATTGCTGTGAGTTCAGTGATAGCCTGGGCTACATAATGAGTTCAGGGTCAACCTGAACTACAAAGCGAGACTCTGTCTCAAAAAACCAAAAAACAAAACTGTACCATAAAATTCCTGTAACCAAGTAGCCTCACGCAGCTTGTGTTTACCGTGTCTCTTGATCTCGTCAGAGTCACATCAAATGGTTGGCCACCCCCTTCGGTTTGTGTGAATTTCACTCAGTGATCCACACAATGATGAAACCAGTAATAACAATTCTCATGCTCCTGTAAGTTAGTGATGGTACTCTAAAACCAGTAAAATATTGTCAAAAGAAATTTAAGAAAATTTAAATAAACAGATGAAAAATGTCTTTCTGTCAGGCTGCCACAGCAAGCTGTGGTGAAAGGAGATGAAGGAGTTAGTCTGTTGAAAGGTGGACTGAGGATTTAGCTTAGTGGTTCTGCCGCCTGCCTGGCAAGTGCAAGATCCAGACTTCAATCTCTGTGAAGAGGGTTGTGTTTTCAGCTCTACCTTGGCTGAAACTACCCTGAATACAGCAAGATCTCCTGTGACAAAGTGTAAAAGTTTTCTCAGGTAATGTTTTATTCACCGGTGCCTCATAGAGGAAAACAAATACAATTACACTTTAAATCCATGCACAGCAGTTTATTTCAGATGGTAAACCCATGGCAGTCAGGACAGGTAATTTTTCCTCAAACTGCATTGCTAAAGTAAAGATCTGTGAAACCTCGCCACCCGGTCGGGGCTTCATTTCCTTCCCCCAAGCAATCAAATGAATATCCCTTTGTAGATGAACTACACAAACTGTTTTGGGCTTTTTCATTCAGCTTCGCACTTCAAGCCAGGAATTTTTGCTTGGAAGCAAAACACAAGCGCCTCATCTTTAACGTTCTTCTTCATAAGTCCCAGATCATGGTCCACCTGTGTCAGCTGCCGGTCACAAACAACAGGAACTCTGAAGAGATCAGAGCCCAAATCAGTAGTGACAGACCATTGAACAAGGCACAAGCATGGGTAAAAATCCTTATCAACAACGCAAACTTGAGAGAATCAATCAACTCGGAAGAGGCACCTGAGTTCAGGTAGAGAGCAGTTCACATGCATTTCTGAGCCAGTTTTTTTCAGATACAGCAACTTGATTCCAGATATGCCCTGAATGAGTGCCCTTCCTCTGGTTTCTGTCTGGATAGGTCGGATCACAACTCTATATATCCTAAAGCTGACAGTGACAGAGATCAGGGCCATGGCAATCCAGGCTATTACCCTCCCAATGCTAAATACTGCCAAGGAAAGCTGCAAGAATGAGCTGGCACCAAACACCGCTCCACGCTTCTTGGAGAAGTTAAACGCCGGGGGCGGAGCCGCCCGGGAGCTAGGCCGGCTCTCCAGGGAGGCTCCTCACCCTTGTGGAGTCAGGCGAGAGATCGCCGCAGGCCGGCGCGGTTCGAGGTGACGGCTGTCCACAGCGGGGCGGCCGGCAGGGGTCCCCGGGCGCCGGCGCTGGGCGCTGGAAGTCACTCCCGGAAGCCCCGCAGAGCCGCGCGGCCAGGGGCGGGCGACCCCGGGACAGGCTTCCCCGGGAGGCTTCCTCCTCAGCGTCTCCCACTCCTCAGGGCCGCGTCTTCGTCCTCCGGCTCCTTCACTCACTGGCACTGGAAGGCAGGCTGTGGCCAGGCGAGCTGTCCGCGGACGAGGACACAGAGGAGGAGGGTTCGGGTCGGGAAGAGGCTGCAGGTGAGGCAGCGGGGGCGGGGCGGGGCGGGGCGGGGGTGCGCGTCCCGGGTTCCTCGCTCTTAGCGCCGGCCGCGGTCTCCCGGCGCCTTCTCCCGGGCGCCGCCCCACAGCGCGAGGCAGGACCCGCGCACTCATTGGGCCGCTGGTGGGGCTGAGGCGGGACTGAGGCCCCAGCTGAGGCCCAGCTGCCCAATCAGAGCTCAGAATCCACAGGTTTCTCCGATCCATACTCGCGCGCATCTCTGTCTGTCCCTGCTGCTGGCTGACCAGGCTCAGACCCGGAGGACCTGGTCCTAAGAGCGGACAAGTGGTTACTTCTGAACGTCGCACACGGTCCACGTGGTGGCAACGTTAAAGGATCTGAAGATTTTGGAAACGCAGATGTGTCCATGCGGCGGCACTGCCCTGCCAGCGGCCTGGACTTCTGCCCGCTCCGTCCGCACGTGCCCGAGTCGGTCTCGCAGTAACTTCTGCTCTGGGCAGAGCCGGGGAAAGCAGCGGTCGAGCCACGACGGAGCCAAGGCCCAGGGGTCCAGCCCACCTCGGGGTGTTGGGGCGGCCGCTACTCTGACGCTACTGATGTGCCTGGCGCTGCCGTCGGAGACAGCAGGTAGGAATCGAGGCGGGGGGAGGGAGCGGGGGAAGGAGCCTTCCCGCCCCCGGGGCCCATTTTTGCGCGGCATTATTAGCCAAAAAGAAAATTATACTGTATGAATTTGTTCATTTGACAATGCCCAAAATATGGATTGTTTGCAAACCGCGAACATTGTAATCACCTAACCCAAACCTGTAGGCTTCATCGTCGAGGATCTTCTCCGGGCTTCCTGCCACAGGATGGAGCCCTGTCTCCTGTCTCCAGGTCCAGGCCCAGGCCCGTGGGAGGAGGATCTCCAGGCTGTGTGGAGA
>PVIR01033951.1:0-17517 GCA_004026965.1 Petromus typicus
TTTAAGATTTTGAGTATTTTTAATACAAAATACCAGATTCTCCATACTTTTTTTAGTAAGAACTTTAATTCTTATAATCTCTTCTGATTATGTCTGGGAGAAAGTTTGAGTTAGATGATGTTTTATTTTAAAAAATTCGCTTAACACCTCATAGGTTTTACTACTGATATACTACTGATTTAAAGATCATAGAAATAGTAACCACATTCTCATGTCATAATAACAGCTGAAAGATTTAAAACTCACTTTTCTTTTTGAAAGAGTCTCACAATATAGTACAGGCTGGCGTTGAATTCTCAGTTCAGCTTCATGAGTGCTGGGACAACAGTGTATGCTACCACACCTAGCTCTTAAAACTCCCTTTATTTTTTACTTTTTGTACACTCATTCTCATTACTTTATCATTTAATATAAATGCTGACAGAAAGCAGATAGAGACCTTAGATGCTTTCATATATTTATAATCCAAAAAGTGAATCACCTCCTTCTACTTGTTAAAATAAGTCCTTTTATCTGCAGCTCACAGGAGCCTTAAACACTGATTAGGAACAACAAGAGGCTAGGTCAGATTCCAGGGTAATAAAGAAAGGAAATAGCATTTTAACAAGATGTGGCATCTCTGATATAAACAACTTACAAATAAATAATATAGAATTTAAAAAGATGACCTTAATCATGTCAAAAATCTGTAAGAAGTGAAACAAAACTTACTCAGACCCAGAATTAAAACTCACTTTAAAAACGTCAGAACACTAATACCATGTTTACTAGCTTGAAATATAGTACTTTGTTTTTTACTTTGTTAGTATTACTCTCAGTAAATATGCATATTTTGCTCCAGTTTTCTTATTTAAAAAAATTTGTCCTTGGCAGTTAAACTTCTTGTAATCAACTAATTTTTTAAAATAAAAAATCCTGAGATTTTTTTTCAGGAACTGAGTAATTTAAATGTAAGAGAACTCAAAGTTATTACATCGTATGATTACCCCCACAACATATGTTAAAGGTGAATTTTTGTTTCCTAGCCTTACAGTTGTTGAATGTTACATTTTAATAGCTGTTTTTCTTGTATGTTTATTTGTATTTTAATCATTCCACATGAGACATACTGATGTGCTTTTGACTGCCTACAAACCCTGCTGGCAGGCTAAAAGTGTTATATGATTAGTTTTGCCTCTTTAGAGAAGTTCTGAGTCCTGGGAATTCTGAAACGGCCAATTTTCTTTCTTTATTCTGTGATCCTTTTAGAGAATGTGTTAGGACGTCTGTGAAATATGGTTGTCATACTGCCTCAGTGACCATGAATTAACTATAATAGGGATTCTAGGATTTCCAGATTTCCTTTTAGACTCTTAAGAGATTTTTAGTTATGAAATAAATTACTAGGAAACATTTTTAAAAGATGGGAGGTTGAGACTAGAATGGAAAGATTTAAAGTGCATTTGAAATGCTGCCTTGTGGGGAACACTGGTATCAGAGACTCCTGCAATGGATCCTGATCTCCTGCATGTGCTATGATGAATGGTGAGAAGAAAGACTTAAAGACAATTAAAAAGACAGATGGAAAATGAGGATGACTAGTGCTTGAGTGAGCAAAGGCTTGAGTGAGCAAAGACTTGAGCAAGTGAAGCTCCTGAAAGGCCAGAGCCATTGATATTTATTGGTGACACAATCATTATTAAATTGGAGTAAAGGAGCTGTGTGAAGGGGCTACATATGGTTGCTAGGGATAAATTGCTGAATCAGGCAAGGCTTGTAAAGAAGAGTTATAACATTCGTATGTTAGGATGGGAACAGAATTTAGGTAAGGGCAGATAACCCTTACCTAAATATTTGACTATTTTCTATTTCACTCTGTCCTTGGCTATGTGTTATCTCATATACTTTGATCAGACTCATTTCATAAAATAAGTCAATTGTGAGGTTAACTTTTTACAGCCTGCACTACTTCTTCTTTCTTTGGGTATAATCAGTGGGTGTGGTTCCCCACATAGTAGAGATGAGGGAAAGTGATACCAGGCTTTTAAACTCACTCCTGCTTCATTCTGACCCTCATCAGCAGAGGTGCTGAGGAGCTCCCACAAAAGAAATTGGGAACCTGGGGCTGGTGGCACATACTTGTGATCCTAGCACTCAAGGTGGCTGAGGCAGGAAAATTGCAAATTTAAGCCCATGTTGAGAAACTTCATAGCTTCAGCCCACCCTGTTTAAAAAAAAAAAAATTAGAAAGAAGAACTAGGAGCCTATGTAACATGTAGTTGAGAGAAGGATAAAGATATGCCCTCTGAACCATATTCCATATTAGACCATCCAAATCTTTCTCTAAGGAATTCTAATTGGTATTTACCAGGCCCTGAGACAACAGACAAATGTCAAACACGTGGCTGTTCAGGAGAGCTTGTGCAGTAATCACTTACTTAATTAAGGATATATTTCAGAAGTCTTTATTACTAGAAATGGAAATTATATAGGCAGCATAGGATATTTTCTAGGATGTCAGATCTGCATACTCTGACTGAAATAAGAATTAAAATAATGCCATGTGTCAAAGAATAAAATACACATCCTGAAGAGTAAGGAGTCAGGTTGGGAGAAAGGAGAAGAGCACTAACTTCTGTGTGGATATGGATGTGGGAAGGGGTCCCCAAGGTCTGTTCCAGTTATGGTGGGCTTCCCAGCCCTTCTAAACTAGTTTAGGAGCCTAGAGTCACATCACCAAGCTTAACCAGAGATAAAGTGAGAGACTCTTTCCTGCTCTCCATTACCTTTCTCTCTTAGGAATTCACCAAGCTTATTCTATTCTCTGTGTGGGACATACATCAAGGGGTTAATCTTTTTTTTTAGGTTTTTTGAGACAGGGTCGGTCTCACTTTATAGTTCAGGCTGGCCCTGAACTCAGCCTCAAACTCACATCACAGCAATCCTCCTGCCTCTGCCTCCCGAGTGTTGGGATTACAGGCGTGAGCCACCACGCCCGGCACTGTGGTATGTGGTACTGGTTGCTGCTGGGCGTGAGTCTCCACACTCAGTATTGTATGTGGTTACCGGGGATCGAACCCGGGTCCTTGAGCTTGCAAGACAGGCACCGGAACCACTGAGCTAAATCCCTGGCCCAAGGGGTTAATCTTTTTAAGAGAGTATGATGTTTAAGAAGTCATCAGCTGTGAAAGAGAAAGTGTCGAGTATATTAATGGATACCATAAATGTTTTGTGAGTAGATTATATCTAGGTTTTGCATGGAAAAATAGAGGTTGTATTCAGCAATACTTTCTTTTTTAAGAAAATGGATTTTATTGATACCTTTATATATACATCATAATCACAGTCGACATTGAAAGTTTGTACCAGTGCATGACATGACTTAAGTCTCATTTTTTCCCTTTCCCCTGCCTACCGTACAATCCCCTACCACCTATATACATAAACTTTGTTTCCTTCTTTTAATCATCAAATATTTTTTCCTTTCTTTACTTACCCCTACCTTCCTTTTCCCTTTGAATATTTTTTATTTTACAGTATCTCTCATACATTTTAGAACTCATTTACATCTTCAGTTTTTTATACCAGAGAAAAGATGTAATATTTACACATCTGTGACCTATTTATTTTCACTTATGAATATGTCCTCAAGGTACTCATTTGAGTATAAATGACTAAAATTTATCATTCCGTATGGCAGAGAAATACTCCAATGTATGAAAAATAAACACATCTTCTTTATCCAGTGTTAATGGGCATTTGGGCTGTTTCCAAGATTTAGCTATTACATACTGAGCTACTATAAACATGAGTGCACATGTGATGCTGTGATATGTATCTTTCAATTCTTTCGTGTATTTCCCTAGCAGGGGAATAGCAGGATCAAATGGGACCCCTACTAGTCCTAGTTTTTTGAGGAATCTCCACACTGCTCTCCATAGTGGTTGTACCAGTCTACATTCCCATCAGCAGTGGAGAAAAGTTCCTTTTTTGCCACAGGCCCACTTGCATTTGTTGTTATTTGACTTTGTGATAGCAGCCACAAAGGAAAGAACACTATCAGAAATTAGCCTTTCTAAGAGGGCAGTGAATGTGCTTTCTTCTTAGTCTGCTGCTAGATTTCAAAACAATCTAAGACTAAATACCTTGTGCATTATAGATTAAAAATAAGACATTCACAATCTTATTTAGGAATTTGACTGTTTATAATGTTGTTTCTATAGAAACTGTTCTAAATCTAAGCAACTTACTAAAATGAACTTTTGGAAAATACCACTTATTCATGCAATTATAGTTCATATTAGCCTTAAATAAGTAGAAGGTTTTTTTCTTTTTTCTTTTTTTTTCCCTGATTAATATTGTGGTAAGTATTAAAGATAGAGATGGGCATGGATTATCAGAGAAGAGCTGGCCAGGCATTTAACATAAGAAAAAGATGCACTGTCTTAGACTCTGTCTTAGAATGACACAACTATTTCAGTTATACTTACCAATCTTGAAAAAATAAGTTTAAAATTTTAATACTTTTTTTCAAATGAAAAGGAACTATAGTCATTGCTTTCAGATTCTTTGGACATAACTTTTACCTTCTTTAGATCTTTGCAAATCTTCGGATAGTGAAGGATTTGTTCTTTGTGACTTTGTATGACCGAATGCTATAGTGTATTCAGTAGGATAAGTACTTTTTGTATTATCACATTTTATCCTTGCAACACCTGAGTTGAGTACTATTAATCTTTTCATTGTGGTTGTTAATGTGAGCGAACATTATCACTTTTGATTGAACTAATATCTCGTTTGGTTCCTGTTATCTTACATCTCTCTTGCCATAGGAAAAGTTCATTCCAGTAGCCTTTTATAGCTATACATGTTGACGTCATGTTAATTTCTCCATTGTGATGTGAGTCATTGGATCCTTTCTACGAGCTGTTTTGGTGGAAGATAAACTATTTCTCAAGTAGCAATAGAGATTCTCTTTTATAGAAAATAATTATAATTTACAGTATCACAATGAAGGGAGAAAGAACCTAACATTTAAGTATAATTTGATCTTGAACAACTGGAGAAGATATTTTGTTGGGTCCTGTTCCGAGGGCTACTCATCTGTCATTGAACCATGGGCGGGGTCATCACGAGGAGACGAAATGGTGGAGAAACCTTTATTGCCAGCGCTCTCAGCACTTATATACAGCCCCACTTCCTTGTTTTCAACCGCCCCAAACCAGCCCCATAGGGGGTAGTCTTTGTCTATTTGTTTTCCTTTAATCACCATGGCCCGGAGAGGCCGGCTGTGTATGCGGCCGCCTTGCACTTCCTTGATGGAGCCGGCGTTGTTTAGCCTCAGGGGACCCCACAATATTTTAGTTTTGTTTTACATTTGTAGATTTCCCTGTTGGATGTATTAATAATTTTATTTTCAGATATTTTCACTAGTTTTTGTCAGTTACTGCTTTTCTATATTGATTGACTTACCTTTTAATCAGGAAATCGTGTTATTTCCCCCACTCCTTTGGTATTAGGTATTGATCTCAGGACCTTGCACTTATAAGGTAGGCACAGTGACATTGAGCTAAATCTCTAGCCCTTCTGTTACATTTTTATGACTTTTTTTCTTTTTTTAGTTTTTTGAGCCAGGGTCTTGTTTTGTAGTTCAGGCTTGCCCTGAACTCACTATGTAGCCCAGGCTGGCCTGAATTTACAGCAATATTCCTGCCTCTGCCTTGTGTTGAGATTACAGGCATGAACCACTATGCTTGGCTTTGTGCTATGTGGTACTGGGGATTGAACTCGGGACCTTACACTTGCAAGGCAGGCACTGGATCCACTGATCTAAATCCCCAGCCACACATTTTTCTGAACTTTTATTTACAATAAAGTTTACCTGTTTTAGTATAAACTTATGTGAGATATATGTGCATTTTTGTAGTGTGGGTGTTAAATCCAGGGCCTCAAGGATCCTAAGTGGTGCTCTGTCATTGAACTACATTGCTAAGCCAAAGTTCTTTGAGTTTCAGTGAACACATACAGTATTTAATCACAGGTAAGCTAAAACAAGTTCCACCACAGCCCAGGAAATTACTTTGTCTGCTTTATGTTGGCCTCTCTTCCCACTCTCTGATAGCCACTGACCTTTTCTTGTGGTTTTGTCACATAGTATTGCACATTCCTGTGTATTACTGAGTAGTATTCCATTATTTGTGTCAGTGTCACAATTTAGTCATGTTTTCTTAATTTAAAGTTTGGGTTATTTTCAGCTTTTGGCAATTATGAATGAAGCTACAGTTTTGGAACATTCACTTAAGAGCCTTTATATTTTCATTGTTCTTGGATTTATGTCTAGAAGTGAGTTCACTTGGTGGTATGGTGTATGTTCAACCTAATAAGTAACTGCCAGAATTTTTCAAAATGATTCTACCATTTTGCATCCCTACTAGTAATAAATGAGTCCATGTTGTTTTGTATTCTTGCCAGTACTTGATATTTTCTTGGTTTGTTGTTACAGTTATTGTTTAGCCATTCTTATAGATCTGTGGTGGTATCTTATTATGGCTTTAGTTTGTAATTCCTAATGATTAATGATATTGAACATACTGTCATGTGTTTATTTGCCCTCTTTGGTAAAATATGTGTTCAATGGGCTGAGGATTTAGCTCAGTGGTTCTGGCACATGTCGTGCAAGTGCAAGAACTAGGTTCGATCCTTCCCCCAACCATATACAATACTGGGTGTGGAGACTCATGCCCAGCAGCAATCAGTACCATGGACCACCGTGCCGGGCGTGGTGGCTCATGCTTGTGATCTCAGCACTCAAGAGGCAGAGGCAGGAGGATTGCTGTGATGTGAGTTTGAGGCTGAGCTCAGGGCCAGCCTGAACTACAAAGTGAGACTCTATCTCAAAAAAAAAAAAAAGATCTGTTCAAAGTTTTCCATTTTTTGCAGTGCTACAGATCAAACTCCAGGCTTACATAAGTTAAGCAGGCACTCTGTACCTAAGCTACACCTTCAGTCTCTTTCCCAACTTTTTTTTTTTCTTGAGACAGAGTCTTGCTTTTGTAGTTCAGGCTGGCCTTGAGCTCAGCCTTGAACTCACGGCATCTTCTTGCCTCGGCCTCCAAGGGCTGGGATTACAGGCGTGAAACACCACTCTGGCACTATGATATATGGTTCTGATTGCTGATGGGCGTGAGTCTCCTCATCCAGCATTGTTGTATGTGGTTACCAAGGATCGAACCTGGGCCCTTGCACTTGCGGGCAGGCACTGGAACTACTGAGCTAAATCTCCAGCTCTCTTTCCCAACTTTTAATTGGATTATTATCTAGTTGTTATGCAAGTGTTTTAAAAATATATTTATATATATTTCTTACATAAATCATTTATGAGACAAATGTTTTATCTTTCTTTTCAGTCTCGACCCTATCTTTTAATAAGCAAGTACTTTTAAATTAAGCTCCACTGAATTATAGGTCAAACTTTTGATGTTGTAATAAAGAAATCTTTATTTAACCTAAGACCACAGAAACCTTTATTTTAAAAATTTTTAGCTCTGTGATACATTTTACATCTCCCTATGATCTGCATTGCTTCCTGTCACATTGCTTTTCTTTATTGTTTTCTTATCTAACTTCTTACTCCAGGAGAAGATTCTTGAGGTGTGAACCTTGTGTAGTCAAAGGATGGATAAATCACTTTTCCTGTTATAAGTATATACCCAAGACACTCAACTTATAATAAGAAAAGGTTCATTTTGGCTCACAGTTTTAGAATACTAGTCCATGGTCAGTTACCCATTGCACCTAGGCTCCTGGCAGTGCAGCACATCATGGCCAGAAAGAGAGTGGCAGAGCACAGCTACACATTTTATGGGGACTAGAAATCAAAAGAATGAGACTGATCCCCCACCCTCCCCTTTTAGTACATACCAGAATAACCTATGACCAGGCCCCAACTTTTAAAGACTACCACTGCCCAACAGTACCAAGTTGAGGGGTAAGCCTCTAACATGTGAGCCATGGGGAACATTCCAAATCTGAAGTATAGCAACTTGTAGACATCAAAAGGCATTGATCATGGCATGAAAGCACAGTATGCAAATGAATAGGAATGGTACTCTCCTTCCTGAGAAATCCTTCCTACCCTTGGTTTCCAGGATTCCATGTGTTCCTGGATTTAATTCACCCTTTTTGGCAATTTATTTTTGGTTTCTTGAGGCTACTGCTTCTCAGTTTGCCAGCATTTAAATGTCAGAGTCCTTTATGGCTCAATTCTGTGACCTTTATCCCCGTATTTCCTCAGTGATTTCATCACATAGCATTTATTGTTGGGCATGTATCAATGATTTCAAAATTTCTACCCCTATCTAACTATCTCTGTGCCTTTGTTTTTATCCACTAATTGCTTAGTATCTTCACTTTGATGTTTAATAACCATTTTTACTGTAACATATTTCAAAGTGGACTGCTAATTTTCCCCAACCTCCTCTTATCTTCCCAAATTAAATGAATGAGAGCTCTGTTTTGTCGATTGATTAGGCCAAAAAATTTGGAACTATTTTCCATGTTTTTCTTACATCTTACATTGAGCCTCTACCAAGTTCTTGTATTTGTTCAACCTTTGAAATGGATCCAGATTTTGACCACATCTTATTTCTTCCATGGCTAACAGGATGCCATGATCTCTCTTGGATTAATGAAATGTTCTGTTGTAGCTGATACTGTTTCTGTTTGTCTTTTTTGCAGTCTACTCTAATCATAATGGCTATAGTGGACCTTTTAAAAATAGTTCATGTTCCTCTTATGCTAAAAATGTTTCAGAGGCAATTCTTTAAAAGAAGCCATAACAGCCTTCTCTGGTCTGGCACTCAGTTCCTTCTTGACTGTTCACTCTCTGTCCCATCTAGCCACTCAACTGTATTCCAGCTGGCCTCGTCTCCTTCCTGCTCCTTATACTCATCAGATACACAGCTGGCTCTGAGTATGCTCTGAGTCTCTGAATCTCTACTCTTGCTCCTGGAATGCTCTCCCTTCAGTACGTGCTCTGTATTCTGTACTCCTTCGACCCCTTCAGGTCATTGCTGAACTGTCACTTTCCACTGAGGCCTCATTAAACACCTTGCTCAGCATGACACCTGTCTCCTCACCCAAGCCAACTCCTCACTTCCTATTATCTTTCCCAGCATTATTTTGTTTATCATTCACTTCCATAGCATGTGCTTTACTTTGGTTTTTTTCTGTTTGCTTTCCCCTAATGTAACAGAAACTCCATAGCAGGCCATAAGAGTCTTAAACTCAGTACAACAACCCCTCCTTTTCTGTGGTTTCGCTTTTCAAGATTTCGGTTACCCATAGTCAGCACAGTCCAAAATATTAAAGGGAAAATTCCAGAAATAAAGAATTCATGGGTCTTAAATTGTGCACTGTCCCAAATAACATTAGAAATCCAGTGCTATCCTGTCCTGCCTAAGATAAGAATATATGTTTGTCCAGTGTAAATTGGATATATATGCTATCCATCTGTTGAATGCTTAGAAGCCATCTGGGTTATCAGATGAGCTGTCAAGAGGCTTGAGTTCAAGTAACCCTTGTTTTAACCATGGTTCTAAAGTGCAAGAGTCGTGATGCTGGCAGTTAAGATATGTCAGAAAATCTATAAACTGTTTTCTTTAAGTAAAGGGTAAGTGTTCTAGACTAAAGAGAGGAAAAAGTCATATACTGAGACTGCAGATATCTATGATAAAAATAAATCTGCCATAAAATTGTGAAGAAGGAAAAAAGAAATTTGTATGAGTTTAGCTATTGTACCTCAAACTGCAAAAGCGAAGCCAGTGTGCATGGTAAATGCTTAATTGAGATAAAAGGCATAGCTATATAGGGCTTAGTTACTTTCCATGCAGAGTATTAACTCATCCTATGGTAGTCTTGGGACATACATACCTCTTGTGCTTAAGGGAGGACTACTGTGTTTCTGAAACTGCTGAAAATAACATCAAACTCATACTGAGTCATCCTTGATTTTCTTTCCTGTTTCACAGTATTATCTGTCCTGTTAACTTAGTTTAAGACAACAGGGGGCCACTCATGAAGTCACTGCAAGGAACAAGGGCCCAGCAGTCTCCTGTGTCCTCTGCAGCCTCATGCCCGCTGTCCTTGTGCTTCAACAGAAGCTTGCTCAAGCTTACGTGATAGAGAGTTCATTGCAACTTCCAAGCCTTACCTAGCACAGTTACATCTTTTGTACATGCTGATTCTGCTGCCTTCTGCTGAGAAAATTCCTCCTTCTCCTTCAGATCTTAACCCAGCCTTTTCTTCCCAACATCTCCGTGCAGAGTTCCCTGTACCCTGAGTGTCTCATCCACTTTTGTTGTTGTTGTATAGGTCTTCTTTCTGTACTACACTGCAGGAAGGTTTACTTACTTAGCTTTGATCCACAGTATCCGGGGTCTGTTATTCTTTCCTTAAAATATGAGACTTTCTGGTAAATACTATGTTCACTTGTAGAGTAAAGGAAAAGTATATGTTGTTTAACTTCTGACAGATCCATCAATATTCTTTTTCTCTGTATTTCTTATCATTTTCAAGTTCTTCTAATTAGCAGCTGTTTCTCTGCCTTTCTTTTTCCTCCAGCTCTTCTCCCATTTGCTTTCCTTAGGCTTAGCAAATGACTCTGTAAATGCAGTTGGCTTTTCTGTCATCTTGGCTGCATGAAGCATGTGCCTTCTCCCTAAAGGCAGTTGTCTACTTTTCATTTCAAAATTTGGTTTTGGAGATTTGGTTCCATAGAATCTCCTGACATCCACAAGATAGTTTTCTTGTGCCTTCCTTAATCCAGTCTGCCCGTGAGTAGTTTTTATGACTGTTTTCAATCTTCATCATATTATATATTTGTTATTGTATCTGGCTGAAAGGTAGTCTTAGAATACAGTCATTACCGCAGAAAATGCTTATTTAGGAGCTCTGTCCAGAGCCCTGAGTTATGTACACTGGGTGGGACAGCAGGATGACCCACACTCAGTGTTGCTTCTTGACAAAACACACCCTTGCTGGTACTTAACGCATGTGTGGCTGCTATAAGTATTGTGCCACTCGTCTGATTCCTGGGGTGTGTTAGCAAGCTTGTCGACCACAGGTCTTCAGTGGCAATTAAGCTTTCTATAATTACTAGTAAGGAAGTAGCTTTTAGTTTTTGATCTAATGTTAATATGCAATTAGATTTTTCAAAACAGTTGCTATGGTTTGTGTTTAGGTGTTCCCCAAAGCCTTGTGTGGATGATGTAGGACTTTTTTTTCTTTTTTCTTTTTTTTTTTAGAGGAGGCTGAATCTAGAGAATGTGATGTAGTGATTAATAAACCAGTACATGTGAGTGATCAGTTTGGCACCACCCTAGTCCCAGTAGTCTGAATAAGAGAAAAGGGACAGAAAGATGCTGGTAAGGTCTTTTGTTTGTTGCTTTTGCTGTCCTCTGCTGTGATAAACTGTTGCCCCTCTGTCATTCTGCTTTGGAGCTGACTGATTGTAGACTGAAATCTCTGTTAACTATAAGCCAAATAAACCTTTTCCCTTTTAACTCTGGGTGTAAGGCCTTTTATCTCAGCAACAAGGAAGAAGTGACTAACTTAGCTATTTAGCAGACAATTGGGTGGCTAAGCAAAATTCGCTTAGGAAAAAATGAGAGGTTTTATGTGAACTCACTGAGGTTTGATTAATGACTAACTACAAGCAGATGGTATGATATGTGAAGAAGTGACACTGAGCACTGAATGTTCTGCCGCCCCACTCCATGTACCTAATACGCAGCTCTGGAAAGAGCACCTCACTGGGTATTTTCTGTAGTACTGAGTGAACTCCTAAGCGAATGCCTCTGATTGAACCTTATCTCTTCTTCTTAACCTCTTTTGTACTTTTGCCACTTGAGACTAGTGAATTCATTTTTCCCACCAAATTAAATTCTGGTAGTTACTGTTTACTCTTTGCAGATAAGGAATACTCCTTCCCTTCTACTGCTCAGAGATTTTTTTTCCTGCCTTACTTGCCTCATCTGATGCTATCTCTTTCCTGAATTCAGTGATATTGCTTATATTAGAAACTGCCTTGCCTTCAACAGCCTGTTCTCCAGATATTTATATCCATCAGTGTTTCTTTCCAGTGGCTCCCACCCACTTCTTTTCTATCTTACATAAAAGAGGTTTGTGACCCACTGCTTATGTGCCACGTGAGAACTGGGCATTCAGGGAGTTTTCAGAATAGCAGTGAGTAGAGAGAGGGCTTAAGATGAAGCATATGCATTGTCTCAAAAATGAGCTGGATATGATGATATACCCTGTACTCCTAGACCTCCAGAGGCTGAGGCAGAAGGATCATGAGTTCTACATCAGCATAGAGTTTAGCAAGTTCAAGTTTAGCCTGGACTACATAGTGAGACTCTTTCAGCAGACCAAAATGAATAAAATGTTAGGCCAGTTCTAATATGCTTAGTATCACTATGTGTTTGTCAGACAGTGAAAACAGAACCAGTACCTCTGTGTTGGTCATGGAGCTTTTGCTGCATAGGGTCACTTCACATTGAAAGCATGTGCTATGTTAGCTGCTATGGATTTGAAAACACTCAGGGACGTAGTGTTAGGTCACAAGGTCAGCCAAGCTTATTCTACCATAATGTCTTAGATGATGATAATTCTTGTTAGCATTCTGTATCCAATGGTGGGGTGTGTGTGTGTGTGTGTATGTGTGTGTGTGTGTGTGAAAGGATGGGAGTGCAAGAGCACCACAGGACGCTTCTCCCTTTTGTCACATGTGAGTAAAGCTATTTGTTGTAGCACAGCTCACTATAATCACAGACAAGGAGACTGTCTGAATAGAGAGAGCATCCATGTGTACCGTAATGTACAGAATAGGATACTGTAGCACAGAAAGAGTGAAGTAGGTCTACATCATTATATGAGTCTTAGAGGAGACAAAGCAAAAAGAAAAAAAAAGTTCAAAGCAATCAGCTGCTACCGTTATATACATGCAGCAGTTCTGCCTGTATATGCCTGCATAGATTTGTGTAGTTTCTTTTGAAGGATGCATGAGATGCTGATGGCCTTTTCAAGAAGAGTCCTGAGGTGCAACGGAATCATCAGTAGGAAGAGAATCCATTTTCACTGTATTCTTCTTTTACAGAATGTTAACCCACCTGCCTGCCCGCTTTCCTTCTTTCTTTCCTTCCTTCACCACCATTCCTCTCTCCTTTTCCTTGCTTCTTTCTATTTTTTTCTTTCATGCCAGGGGTCCATCTAAGACTTTGCACATGTTAGCCAAATGCTCTATACTGAGCTACACCCCCAAGCTTCTTTTTATAAAAAGAGGCTTCATTTTTTGAATACCTCATGCTTTATGAAAAGTAGATAGCAGTGCCTTGAAATTAGCATAGCTTCTTTTGGACCTTTCTTCCGTCATTCTCTATTGTCCTACTCATTGTGCAACTTTAGACAGGAACACCAGATTTGCAGTCAGATTGAACTTGTGTCTATGACCTACTATCTTGAATAATAACTCATTTTGTTTGACTCTTTAATCTTTTCATCTAGGCTGTGGAAATAATGTGTAACTCAGATGTTTTTAAAGAAATATGGTGTGAGTTAACATAGTGGTAGAGATGTAATAGAAGTTCTGTAAATGATGACTTTTTAATATATTAATTGAATGGCCATACTTGCTCAGATTTTTAAATCCCTGCTTTTCCAGCTGTTATTAGTGTTCGATTTCTTTTTTTTTTTTTTTTTTTTTGAGACATGGTCTCGCTTTGTAGTTCAGGCTGGCCCTGAGCTCAGCCTCCAACTCACATCACGGCAATCCTCCTGCCTCTGCCTCCCAAGTGCTGGGATTATAGGCATGAGCCACCATGCCCGGCACTGTGGTATGGGGTACTGATTGCTGCTAGGCGTGAGTCTCCACACCCAGTATTATATGTGGTTACCGGGGAATCGAACCCGGGCCCTTAGGCCTGAAAGACAGGTGCTGGAACCACTGAGCTAAATCCCCGGCCCTGTTAGATCATCCTTAACATTTTTGTTTTCCCTGATATACTGCAGGGGAACATACCTAAATTTGGGCTCCACTTTGACTCATAGAATATTCAAGTCTTTAAGTAAAATTAGCATTCATTGCCTTCCTTCTTATAAATGGAAGTTTATTGATTTCTTAAAACGTGTGTGTCTGTATAAGCATATTACTGTGTATACTGAATATTATATTTTATTATTTATGTAGCAAGACAGCCACAGTTTCATCCATAGTATGGATTTGGCAGGTCAGGACTTGGTGACAAGGTCAGGGATATAGCTCACCTTTTGGAAGCACAGGGCCTGAATTTGATCCTCAGTGACACACACACACACACACACACAAACACACACAACACTTGGTGATAATGATAATATTAGAACTCATTTCTAATGTAAAAATATTGTGTAAATACAGGTTTATAGTTAAGGTATCTGTTTTATTATAAGTCTTTTTTAGCTGTTTCAGTCTCCCATGGCACCCAAAATAGCATCTATGGCCTCACAAGTACCCAGTGGTAAACAGAGAGTAAGTCTGCATTTTATACAGATCACATATTGCTGTCTCATTGCTGTGATTTCAAAATAACTCAGCAGATTTGCAGACTTCTGTGGTCTAGGCTTTTGTTTATACTTACCTTGAATGTGAACTGATTTTTCTGTTGATTCAAGTGAAATGTGAATGTTGAATGTCCATAATATTCCTGTTCTCTTTGAAATTAAGCAATGTTTTTCTTTTCTTGTTTGGGGGATTTTGGGGGACGTTTGTGGCGTTAAGCAGCATCCCATAGAAAGACAAGCACTACTTTTACTGAGCACATGGCAAGCTGTGGTGGGGCAGGGAGCTGTGGTGTCAGAAAAGCCCCCTGGTATGAGATAAGATTTGATGTTTCCAAGGGTCTTTTGAGTTTGTGTAGAAAGGGTGGTTTTGGTAATTCATATGAAAAACTATGTTTTAAAGGAGGGTAAGTTTAACTTGATGGAAGAGATATGTTGTTAATTGAAACAAAATTGCAAGCACAAGGATGATAATGAAATTGAATAATTTCTTTTAGTTCTGTGTTCCAGTAATTATAGTTTTTCTTATTTCTCTGTCTTCCTCCATCCATGCCAAGGTCCCCATAGTTTTGCTAAACCTAAATTTGACCACCAGACTGCCATCTTTTTCTCCTACTCATTGGTAATAACTATCTTTATTACCTGGCAGACTTCTTGAGTTACTCATCTGCCATCTAACTCAGTGCTTTGCTGAGACTTCCGTTGATCACCACTGTCTTTAGTGACAGATGCACAGAGCAAGTGGGGCTGAGTTTCATTTGCTTTGACTCTTCCTCTGTGTTAAATCATGAAGATTAGTCCTTCATTTTTCAAAATATTTTTTTTGTTGTTGCATAACATTAAAAACATGAGTTTTATACAGGCAGGGGATTCTAGAGCCCATTTAGTTGAGCTTTGATATAAAGACTTTAGTAAATGTTCTAATCTTGAATACATTCATGAGAAAAATAGTGCTTTTTCACTCTCTTTATTAAAAATAATAATAACATACTCACATGACTGAGAGTGTGTCAGAGGGTACTAAAGAGAATGTAATGTACCCATTTCCTGTTGGTACACAACACATTGTACAGCTGCTTTAAACACCAGTTAATGCAGGACAGAAGGTTGGGCACAGCCCACAGCTTCTGTGCTCAGTCTCACACTCATAGTGTCAGCTGCCTGGCTTATGAGGGACTCCCTTACCAGGCTCTTTCAGGTTATTGGCAGAATCCAACTCCTTGCAGGCCTGGTTGTCATCAGTTCTTGAAGACATTACTGGCTCCTTGCCTCGTGACTTCTCCTAGAAGCCAGCTTGGCAGAATACCCTTGAGTCCCCTTCACGCTTCAGATCTTTTAGGCCTGGAAATGCCTAGCCCTGTAAGGACTCACTCTCGTAGGTCAGCACTACCTAGGTGGCCTCCCTTTCTCAGGTCCCTGAGATGACATCATAATCATGTGTTCATATCTCTTCTCAGCTGTATTTAGATTTCTTTTTTATCTAGAAACTTTGTGCACCAGCTGCCAACTATATACAGTAAAAAGCAATTCTTCCTCACCCAACCCCCAAGCCTACTGCCCAGTGGTAAACACCCTCATTAACCTGTCTCTAGCCTGTAAGATATCTCATTCCTCATAAACTGTATTTATAAGGATATATGCATGGAGAATATGTACATGCACTTATTTTTACTTAAATCACTGTAAATAAACAACTGTTTGGTTTCTTAGTTTCTGAGATTTGTACATCTCTTGGCATATGTCAGTAGTTTCATATACCATCTTAATTATAGGATACTATAATTTGCTTTTCTACTTATTGGTTGTGTTGTTTACAATTTTTGAGAGAATAAAACTGCTATGAACAAGTCCTTATGTAGACAAGTGTTTTTACTTGTGTTGGGTACCCCTAAGCTGGACTTGCTCATTTTATAGCAGTGTGTTTAACTTCATAAGAAGCTACCTGTTTTCCATATTTGCTGTATGTCACTTGTTTACACCAGCACATTTGTCAGCATTTCAGTTCTACACAGTTAACCTTTTAATTTAGCCATTTTCTTGCATTTTCACTGATATTTTATAGTTCCCATTCACATTTCTTAATAACTGATATTTTTGGTTTTTTATTTACTAATAGTTTACTTTCTGTGTGTCCCATTTGTCCTTTCATTTTCATCTTTTGGAACAATATTTTGATCATTCCATTTTATTTCCACTATTTAGTAGCTACAGCTTTTTGTCTTTTAAAATAGCAGTTGATCGTACTTTATGACTTTAAATTCTCCATTTTATTAGTATATATGCTATAGTTTATTTGGATGTTTTTAATTTGGGGGAACCAAATGTCTTAATGTTTAAATTGTGTTTGACTCTTGTTTGAAAGGGTTAAGAAATGTATTTTAAGTATCTAAATTATTTCTCACAAATTTACCTAATCATTTGTATCCCAGGTAAAAGATAATGATTGTAAAATTGAATTGATAAATTATACTTATCCTTACAAGTACATCCATGTCCTTTTTCATTCAAGTTGTTTTAATTGTTGCTGTCATTTTTGTTTTCCTTCAGAAAAGAGAAGCTATTCGTTCCTTGACTATGTGTGGCCATGTTGGTTTTGAGAGTTTGCCTGATCAACTTGTGAGTAGATCCATTCAACAAGGCTTCTGCTTCAACATTCTCTGTGTGGGTGAGTGCCAGCAGCCCTCCTTAGTGTTTCCCTCACTGGTCTTGCCTTCCCCTATCAATTTGAGATTGTGGTCACAGAGATTTTCTCAGTTGTTTAAATTCTATTAAGTTTTTTTTTTTTTTTTTTAAGCTTTAAATCTTTTGTTTGTTCCGTAAACATTTTAATACTTTTGAGTTCTAAATAATTTGGTATTTCTCTGGTCTGCTAATGACTTGAGAACAATCTTAGCATTAAGATAACCTGATCTTTGGGCCGGGGAGTTAGCTCAGTGGTTCCAG
>PVIR01033952.1:0-17521 GCA_004026965.1 Petromus typicus
GTCAATATAAAGTTGATCAAACACTTTCGCCTTCTCTCTCCAGATGTTGTTTACATACTCTCACTCTAGAGACATTTTATACATCAACCTCACTTGTGAATAAAGCATGTTGCTCTCCAGCACTTGGGCAAGACAAGACTGGGCACCAGGACAAAATCGAGGTGTACATTCTATCTGCAGTACATACAGAAGTCACCACCAGTGCACTCTCTTGAACTCACTCAGTCCATGGGACTCTAGGTAGGAGAGAGGCTTCAGGTGAGGAAGGAATACACAACTGAACACAAAGTGAAGAGCACCTTGGCACAGGACTGTGAATTCCTAGGTGGTATTTAGATAAGAGTTTTCCCTTTGATGGACATCTCTGGCTGTGGCATGGGTCCTGTTAACAACATGTGCTCTCCTCAAAAGAGACACAGGCCACCTACTGTGATGACATTATCCCGAGCCAGGAGACTTAAAAAAAAAAATTCTTATAGCTTTTTATTTTAACATAATCTCAAACTTAGAGAAAAGTTGCAGGAATAACACCAAAATTCTTTTCATACAAGATAATTTTTTTTGAGACAGGGTTTCCCTTTGTAGTTCAGGCTGGCCCTGAACTCACTGTGTATGCAGCTCAGGCTGGCCTTGAACTTGTAGCAATCATCCTGCCTCCGCCTCCCAAGTGCTGGGATCGCAGGCATGTGCATCCATGTCCAGCCATCAGATAAATTTTTGAGTTGTACTTAAGCATATGTAATATAAATTTTAAGGCTTTGACCATTTTAATGGGCTACTGTGGGTTAAGTATATTCACAATGTTGTATTACTATCACAACTTCCATACATTTCATCCTTCCAAAGACAGATTCAGTATCCATTCAATAACAACTATTTATTTCTCTTTCTTTCCATTTCCAGCCAGTCATTTACCCACTTTTTTCCCTATTAATTTGCCTATTCTGGATATTTCATATAAATGAGTCATAAAATATTTGTCATTTCATGTCTGGCTGATCCGACAGCATGTTTTTAAGGTCGTTCTGTGTTGTTGTACACAGCATAATTTCCTTTCTTCTTGAGGATGAGTAATGTCCCATTCTGTGTACATTATACATTTTATTTACATACCTGTTGATGGATATTTGGGTTGTTTCCACTTTGGGGCAATGGTGAATATACTGCAAATGTTAGCATATAAGCATTTGTGTGAGTTCTCACTTGCAAGTCTTTTTTTTTTTTTTTTTTTTTGAGACAGGGTCTCAGTTTGTAGTTCAGGTTGGCCCTGAGCTCAGCCTCCAACTCACATCACAGCAATCCTCCTGCCTCTGCCTCCCAAGTGCTAGGATTACAGGCGTGAGCCAACACGCCTGGCACTGTGGTATGTGGTACTGATTGGTGCTGGGGGTGAGTTTTCACACCCAGTATAGGTATGTGGTTACCAAGGATTGAACCTGGGTCCTTGCGCTTGAAAGACAGGCGCCGGAACCACTGAGCTAAATTCCCAGCCCTCACTTGCAAGTCTTTCATATAAACACCTCGGAGAAGACTTTCCTGATTATAGTACAGTTCTGTGGTTAACTTTTTGATGAACCATTCACAGCTGTCTCAGTGTTTTATCTTCCTACCAGTCACACATAAGGGCTCTCATTCTTTACTGCTTTAATGTAATAATCATCATAGCAGTTGTGAAGCATTATCTCATTTGGATTTGCTTTTCATTGCCCTGATAGCTAGTGATGTTAATCATCTTTCTACGGGCTTTATTGGCTCTTTGTGTGTATATATTGGAGAAATATCTATTCAAGCTCTTTGTTCATTTTTCAAGAATTTTTTTATTCATTAAGTCTATGGGTACATTTGAGGTATACATTATGATCACATTCATCATTGGGAATTTGTACCTGTATATGACATACTTTAATTCTTATTTTTTCCCATCCTCCTCTCCTCCCTTCGACTTCTCTAGCCTTTCCTATATACAAGACTTTGTTTCATTTTTCCTTCTTTTTTTCTCTCCCTTCTTTCCTTCCCCCCACCTCCTCTTCCTAATTCCTCTTCTTCTTTGAATATCATCTTCTTGTTTCACCCTATCTAGTATACACTTTGGTTCTCACTTACACTTTCAGTTTCTCACACAAGAAAAATAATTCAGAATTTACAGATGAGTTTCTTATTTATTTCACTTAAGAATATGGCCTCAAGGTGTATTCATTTAGTTATCAATGTGTCTAGTTTATCTTTCTTTATAGCTGAGTAGTACTCCACTCTATTTTTTAAAAATAAAAATCTGTATCTTCTTTATCCAGTTATCAGTTGATGGATTTTAAGGCTGTTTCCAAGATTTAGCTATTACAAACCATGCTACTATAAAAATGAATGAAAATATATGTCTGTGGTATGTTTTTAATCTGTTCAGGAATATACCAAGAAGAGGAATAGCTGAGTTAAATGGGATCTCTAATCCTAGGTTTTTGAGGAATCTCCACATTGATTTCCATAGGGGTTGCACTAGTCTAAATTCTCACCAACATTGGGGAATGGTTGCTTTCACCTACATCCCTGACAGCATTTGTCATTGGTTGATTTTTTTTTTCTTTTTTTGAGACAGGGTCTCACTTTGTAGTTCAGGCTGGCCCTGAGCTCAGCCTCCAACTCACATCACAGCAATCCTCCTGCCTCTGCCTCCCGAGTGCTGGGATTACAGGCATGAGCCACCACACCTGGCACTGTGGTATGCGGTACTGATTGCTGCTGGGCATGACTGTCCACGCCCAGTATTGTATATGGTTAACGGGATCAACCCAGGTCCTTGCGTTTGCAAGGCAGGCGCCAGAACCACTGAACTAAATCCCCCACCCCATTGGTTGATTTCTTGATAGCAACCACTCTATCTGGAGTGAGATGGAATCTCAACATTGTTTTCATTTGCGCTTGACAAATGACCAGTGATATTGAACATTTTTTTGTATATTTATTTGCTGCTTTTACTTCTTCACTTGAGAAATGTGTTTATTTCAGATGCTAACTTTTGAATTGAGACTTTAAACTTGGGGTGTCTGATTTTTTTCTTTATAAATTCTAGATAGTTTTCCTTTGAGGAACAGTTAATAGAATTTTTTTCCATGTTATGGGTTGTTGGTTCACTTGGTTGTTGGTTTCTCTTGCTGTACAGAAGCTTTTTAATAAGCTGAGAGGTCAGTTGTTGATTCTTTGTGCTAATTCCTGAATGATTGAGATTTTCTTCATAAAGTCCTTTCCTGAAATAATATTTTCAGTAGCTCTTTAGTTCAATAGTTTTTCAATAGTTCAATTTAGATATTTGATGCAGTTTGATTTTAGTTTAGTGCATGGGAGAGCATGGGTCTAGTTTTAATCTTTGTCAAGTTGCAACCCAGTTTTTCCAGCACTTCTTAGTGAAGAGGCTATCTTTCCTCCACTGAGGGTGTTTGTCTCCTTTGTCAAAGATGAAGATATCAGTGGTTATTTCTGGATCTTCTAGTCTGTTCCACTGAAACTCGGTCTGTTTCTTTGCCAGTACCATACTATTTTTATCACCATGGCTTTGTAGTATAATTTCAAATTGGAGATTATGATATCCACTGCCTTGTCTTTGTTGCCTAGAATTGCTTTTGCTATTCTAGGTCTCTTCTGTTTCCAAATAAATTTGGCTTGCTTTGTCTAGTTCCCTGAAATATGCTGGTGGAAATTCAGTTGTGATTTATTGAATCTATATAGTAATTTTGAACATGAGGTCATTTTGACAATACTGGGTTTTCCTACCCAGGAACAAGCAATATCTTCCTTTTCTAATATCCTCTACTCTCTCTTTTTTCAGAGTGCTGTAGTTTTCAAAGAAGAGGTCCTTAACTTCCTTCATTAGATTTATTCCCAGGTATTTCATTTTTGGGTGTGCAACTGTGAAAGGAGTTATTTCCCTAATTTCCCTCTTAGTGATTTTGTCATTTGTGTATATGAAGACTATGTGTTTCACTCTTAAGGATTTTCAAATTTTACTTGTAAGAATTTTAAAAGTATTTTGGACATTAAACTTGTATCAAATATTAAGCTATAATATTTGTAAATATTTTCCCCCTCTATAGATTACCTTTTCACTTTCATAATTTTTGCATAAAAGTTTTTGAATACTGATAAAGTCAATTTTATCTATTTTCTCTTTTGTTGCCCTAGCTTCTGATATATATCCAAAAAACAGGCAGCAAATCCAATGTCAGCAAAAATTTTCTTGTGTTCTCTTTTAAGAGTTGTGTAGCTTTAGCTTCCATCGTTGGCTTTTGATCAGTTCTGAAGTAATTATGTATGTGATTGTCTTAGTCTATTTTTTGTTGCTATGAGTTAGTAGCAGAAAATGAGTAATTTATAACAGTGGAGGTTTAGTTCGTCCATGATTCTGTAGGTTCATGATTCCAGGAGCATTGTGCTAGCTTGTGCTTTGGAATCTGTTGACAGTCTTCTTACTCTATCATGGTATGGTAGGCAGCACCCAGTGGCAAGACAGAACAAACATGAAAGAGAGCTCAGTCGCTTCATAACCCACCGATGTGTGGACTAACAGCAAAGGTTTCACTTCTCAAGTGTCATTAACATATCACCTTAGATAGTGAGCTTCAATGTAAACTTCAGAAGAAACATCAAACCATAGCAATAGTAAGGGTACAACTTTTGTACTTGTTGATATATAATATGTCCAGGAGCATCATTGTCTTGACTCCCTTGTTGAAAATCACTTAAACAAGATCTTGTTTGAGCACTATTTTTTTTTAAAGTGGTCTACACACTGGTCCTTAGGCCTCATATACTTTTTTTTTTTTTTTTTTTTTTTTGAGACAGGGTCTCGCTTTGTGGTTCAGGCTGGCCCTCAGCTCAGCCTCAAACTCACATCACAATCCTCCTGCCTCTGCCTCCCGAGTGCTGGGATTACAGGTGTGAGCCACCACGCCTGGCACTGTGGTATGTGGTGCTCGTTGCTGCTGGGTGTGGGTCTCCACACCCAGTATTGTTATGTGGTTACCGGGGAACTGAACCCAGGTCCTTGCGCTTGCAAGACAGGCGCCGGAACCACTGAGCTAACTCCCCGGCCCAGGCCTCATATACTTTTGATTTAGATTTCCTGAATGTTAATATCTCGCTGGGTTTATTTTATAGCCCTTTTCTTTTTTGCATTGTCTTTCTACAAACATGCATGCACATGCACACATTTTTATCTAAATGTTTTGAACCACTATAAATAGTTGCAGATATGATAATCCTTTGTCTCTAAAAAATGCACAGTGCACTTCTTAAAAGCAATATTCTCATGTCATGCATTTTTTACTAGGTGTTGCATTATCCCTAATTGGGAAAATGAGTTTTGTGAGCAAGAATAAATCTCAGATATCACTATGACCTATGACATGCACAGGCTAACCTATGAAAAAAAGTCTTGTTTATTAGTATTAGCTTTTTATTATAGGAGTAAATTAATTTCACTTAAATATCAATCATATTTATCTCCTTGGAGAGATAATAGTTAATAAATAGTTGTAAAATACTGTTATATAATGCATGATGGTTGTCAAAATCAAGATGCCAGTCTAATATAATCTACAGACTTCTGTTTTATGTTACATGAGTTATTCGATTAGTATCAAAAGGAAGATACAAGCAAATTCTAGGTCTTCCATTACATGTCATTGTCCTAGCTCTTGTCCTTTCACACTCAAATAGTTCTACCCTTTTTCCTTATGTTTCATGACATTGGTGTTTTTGAAAACCAGTTGCTTTGCAGAACTTTCTTTATCGTAGATTTAGTTGATATTTCCTTATGATCAGATGCAAATCACACCAGTTTCATGGATAGTTTCTTCTTGATAGTTATTTTTCAATCTGCCCTCTCTCAGAGTGAATCACTATTCAAGGCTCTGAGAATTAGCCAAAAGTTTAGCTAACATGCTAGGCAGGAGTTTATAAAAGACTAAATGACTGTGCTCAGATAAAAGACTGAGCGAAAGCACTAGAAGAAGGTTGGCTTTGTTTGCTATAGTCCCAATGTTTTGAGCAATTCATTACTAAATATATTTAATACCAACATAAAGACATCATCCTCTCAGTACTGGGGATGAAGTACATTTCCCAGGGAGTTTCCAAGATGAGCTTCCTATTAGTCACAGGACAGAAATTATGAGTCAGTCAGCATTTGACCTGTGTCTCCGCAGATATTTTGCTTGGCAACTGATCCGATTTCAACACCCTTGAGAAAATACAGACTTCTTGAACCTTGATAATCATAATGCAAAGTGGAGGGTGAGACAATGCCTCTATCAAAGGGTTATTGCAAAGACTAAATGTAATAATCCACAAAACATCTCTTAGCTCAGTGTCTAAACATTTAATTTACTGGAGATTAATGTGTTTGAGCTGTAATTTTTAAGGGAAGAATACTATTTAATGTAGTATTTTTCAATAAGGTTATTGACTAAGTGAGATGTTTTAAAAGTAAAACCAGTTGTGGCCTGGGATTTAGTACAGTGGTAAAGATCTTTCCAGCATGGAAAGGTCCTGAATTCCATCCCTACTACTGGAAGAAAGGGGGAAAAAAAAAAAAAACAAGACCAGAAGAGGAAAAGTTTATATTGTTATTAGTTCTAATGTGTATGATTTATCACACTTTTTAAAAATTAACAAACATGAAAGTTTTATACAGTAGTTTTATTTAAGTAGTGCAGTGCATCTGAGAACAGTGGGCTAGGCCAACCTGGAAGATGGTGCCTGTCTCACGTAATACACTTAGATACACTTAGATTTGTGTCTTGGCTGAGCAGTAAGTGAGCCTTAAAAGAGCTTAGAGCAGGAAGATTAGGCTCACAAGGAATGTATTGGAGTAGCTAGGGACACTAAGGCTTTTCTTTCCTCAGAACTTTTTTTTGTTCAAGACAAGGTCTCACTTAGCCTTGAACTCAGCAATCCTCCTGCCTCTGCCTCCCAATTTCCTGGGATTATAGGCATTGCGGTATGTGGTACTGATTGCTGCTGGGTGAGTCACCACGCCCAGCATTATTGTATGTGGTTACTGGGGATCAAATCCAGAACCTTGCGCTTGCCAGGCAGGTGCTGGAACCACTGAGCTAAATCCCTGGCCCAGCCAGAACTTTTATAAGAAGCCATCTTCTCTTATTTTCATTAGCCATTCATTTTCATGTATTCACAACCCTAAGGTTTGTTGGGTAGCTGTGTATAGAGAATTGAAGTTCAACTCTGGCTCTCCTACTTTCCTGGATGAGCAAAACAGAATCCTGGTTTTAGAATCTCATCTCTGGCTCCTACATGAGAATTTTATAATGAAACAAATCAGAGAGTAAATAAAACACAATGGCATGAAGACAAGGTCACTCAAAGCACTTTCTTTAGTTAAGTGTCCCTTCTTTCTGGAGTCAGTGGCTTTTCTCTCCCTCTCTGGCTATGTTGTGTCACCATATACACTCAGGGGATAAAAACAACAACAACAACAAAAAAAAAACAAAAAACATATTTTCAATTGTTCTGTATTTTAAAAATGTCTTGGATTGTGGTGATCCTTTGAAAATGGAGAACAGAGGAGAGATGGAGAGAGAGGTTGGGCAACACAATGCCCAGTGGAGAAACGTGGTACAGTGAACAATTGTAACAGAGGGAGATGGTTGAAGAAATTTAGAATTATATAATATTAACAGTGAAATAGTTACCAGAGTAGAAATCTAATGTTAGGTCTCTGCATTCTTTTTGGTATAAACTCTACTATTTAAAACATGTATGTGTTTGACTCCAACTTCTTCCTGAACAAGGAAAATGAGTGGGATTTCTCTTCTGCTGGTGCAGGGCCAGGAAAAGTAAATAGATGCTGAAAGTCTGAGCAAAGGAGTGACAACATTGTATTAATGCTTTGTACTCCCCATTAGATGAAGAAGAGTCGGTTTAAATGAATTCTAAATAATTTTAGGTGTATCCAAAGGATACAAGATACACTTCAGTGATAATGGAAGTTAAAAGAGGCAATACATGACATCACAGGTAAAAGTAAAAATGGAGACACATTTAAAAGTGAGGGGAAGGACAGCACTGATACAGAATAATCAGAACCCCCTGCTCCTTAACAGAGAAAAGGTTGAGGTTTTCTCTAGTTGCTCAAATGGATTGGAGTTTGGTATGGGATTTTTCTAAAAACTTCTCTGTCTGTTTTAAAGAGTTTTTTTTTTTTTCCCTAGGTGTAAGTTGTGGATCAGTCCAATTCCTCTTCTTGAGATACCTTGCCCAACCTGGCTATATTAGAGGCACCTGGATTTTGTTGTAAGAGTAGAGAGATAAAGGGAGGTGTGTTTCACACACTCTTACCGAAGGATGATACCTTCATTGGCAATAGAGTATAGCCTGAGAATTTCTGTATCTCTTGTTTTCACGAAGGTCTCTAGTCTGTTTTAAAAAGACACCTGAGAAAACTATGTCCTAGAAAGAATCAGCAGATGTTAGACAAGCAGAATTTTATATAATGTATTTTGAAGTTATCTTTCCTAGTGTACTGGAGGGAAAATCAGTCAGCATTGAGGAGAGAGATGCTTCCAATCCTCAACCCATATGCCCATAACTAGTCATCTTCATGGGAAAAATACAAAGGGTTCCACAGAATAGAGAAATAGAAGGGGCAAGAGAAGGAGTACTTTGGTAATAATTGGAGATCTTTGGCTCAGGTGCCAGCTTCTCAAAACTTTGAAGTGACTGAGAAATCAGTTTATTTTTTACATTCTTTACATGTAAATGATTCACACAACTATCTCTCACATGGTCGCTGTTAAGATTCAGCCTTTCTCCTTGTCTTTCTGATAAGATACTATTTTGCTGTGTTTTATTTTGCTTCAGGGATATGAACCAACAGTGTTTTTGGTCATAGTTATGGCTTAATTTAAAAACTCTTCATTCATACAGTTATTCACAAATTATTGCTTTTTTATTTCCGTGTAAAATTCTCATTCATTACCCTTAATATGACTTATTCCTTTATCCAGAAATATTATTTATTCCTTATGATCATCCTGATCCTTCTTTCCAACAAATTTTAAGCAGAGATTCCTGTTGCCTCCAATTTTCATTGGCATGAAGCATGATACACTTTGGAGACAGTTTCTTTTTTTTGAGTGTGTTTCACACACTCTTACCGAAGGATGATACCTTCATTGGCAATAGAGTATAGCCTGAGAATTCCTGTATCTCTTGTTTTCACGAAGGTCTCTAGTCTATTTTAAAAAGACACCTGAGAAAACTATGTCCTAGAATTGTCCTAGAAAGAACAATTTCTTTCAAATATCCATAAACTGCTACTCATCTTTTTTGTTTCACAGGAATTTATTAGCTTTAGTAATTTACCAAAATAAGGTTGGTATATTTGAGGAAGCACACTGCTAATGGCTTCCTATCCTTAAGAACAAAATGTGAAGGACTTGCTGATTAGACAAACATTTTCCATTCAACTTCACAATTAAGACAAAATGTCTCCTATTGTTTGAGACCAGGCTAGCTTTATTTTTCAAGATCATTTCCTTCTGGCAGGCTTATCAGGTCAGAAGTCCAAGTTTATCACCTTTAGCAAAGAGCCCTCTTATAATTTCCACTTGGAATTACATTACCTTTGAAGCTTTGAATTTTTTCCCAAAGAAATTGTGTTTCTTAAGTAATTCCTGGTCTCCTTTAAAAATTAGAAAAAGGACATCAAAGGCCCCTGAACAAGTACAAACAAACACAAGTGAAGCAAACTTAAATAAGCAGCAAAAGTGCTGCTTACAAGCAGCAAAACTTTTGCAAGACTTACATGCTATCTTACAGAAGATACACACATAAGTTTTAGGACTGAAGTATGTAGGAAAGGATAAAGTGGTCTTCAGCAGGCTAAAGCTCTGCCTGAGTCAAAGGCAGAACTTAGAACAATTACTAGACTGTTTGAATGGCACTTGGCCAAAGAGTAGACTTATTGAGAACTTTGGAAGGTATTTTTCTTGGAGTAAGAGTCTTTGTATTTGTAGTGAAGGTAAGGATCTCAGAATGCGATTTACTTGCATTAAGGTGCTAAGACATAGATACATACAAGAAGAAGGCTCTGTGAAGACAAAGATTGAGGTTGTCGACATGCTGCTAAAAGTTAACAAACATCATGAGACAGAGGCAAAGAAGGACCCTCTTCTAGAACCCTTCACGAGGTGGGAGCCTGATGTTGCAAACAACTTGGCTTCTAACTTCTAACATCCACAACTAAAAGAGAATACATTTTTGTTGAATAAAGCTACCAAAAAGTGATACATTGTTCAGACAGATTTAGAAAACTCACAGAATGACCTTGCTAGAGTATTCTAGCAATGGCTTTAGAGATTAAGAAACGGAACAGATCTGAGTAATAGATTCACATTTCTAGTGGTAACTGGAAATTGGTTGGGGGTGAGTCAAGACAGATAGGCTCAGGTGAGCGCTTCTCTTTAGGGTGAGACAACAGGAAGTTGGGCCAGGTTGGTTGAGCTTATTGTGTACAGCCCGTACCTTTCTCAGCACAAGTGATTGAAATCATCAAATTGGATTTCTCTGCAGAGACCTCTGAGAAAATCAAGGCCATTATTATCAATCATGAGACTTTGCATACAATAAATATTTCAAGAGAATGTGGACTGATGTGTGCCCCTCACAGCTTAGTTTTACACAATATTGACTTCCTTATATTGCTGATGGGATTAGTCCCCAACACCATGCCTAACTAGAATCCTAGTGACAACCAGAAACTTCCTTCCTAATAACAGCCATATCATATAAAGTGATTACATTTTTCTGTCTCATCTAGTTATAATTGTGTATGAAATGATTCCATCCTACTTCTCCCCTTACTATAACAATTCTATTTCTTTATAAAGTATTTTAGTGGATGACATAAAGGTTTGGAATGTACACTTTTACTAATCTAAATTCACCTGCAAAGAACTCTAGACTACTTCATGTGTTGTGTGGTACCTCATGATTTAGAGGGCCTCAGCATTTCTAATTTCTCTCTCATCTCTTACAACACTGATACCTTTAATATTTTTTTTTTTTTAAGACAGGGTCTTGCTTTGTAGTTCAGGCTGTCTCTGAGCTCAGCCTCCAACTCACATCACAGCATTCTTCCTGCCTCTGCCTCCCGAGTACTGGGATTACAGGCGTGAGCCACCATGCCCGGCACTGTGGTATGTGGTATTAGTTGCTGCTGGGGCGAGTCTCCACACCCAGTATGGTATGTGGTTACAGGGGATCGAACCTGGGCCCTTGCTGTTGCAAGACAGGCACCAGAACCACTGAGCTAACTCCCCAGCCCTGATACCTTTAATTTCAAGACAGGCACCAGAACCACTGAGCTAAATCTCCAGACCAGATGCCTTTAATTTCAATAGAATTCTATAATCTTCCAGTACATTATTATCATTATTACCTTAAATAGTTATGCTTTAGATAATTTAATTATAAGATTTTCTTTTATCTTCACTTATTTCTTTGCTTGCACTCTGTTTATACTTATGCTCATCCTAGTCCTTGAACTGTAACTTCCCTTGTACCTGAAAACCTTATTTTAAAATGATTTTCAAGACAATCTCTTAGCAATACATTAACTTGTTTTCCACCTCTTTGAAAAGGCATTTATTTCTCTTTTATCTTCATAGTGTATTTTTGATAGATACAGAATTATAGCTAGGTGGCTTTTTTCTTTCAAAACTTTAAATATTTCACTTCACTGCCTTCTTGCATATATGGTTTCTGACAAGAAGTCTGCAGTAATTCTTATATGTTCTTTCATAAGTAAAGTTTTTCTCTTCCCCTCAGGCTTTTCCACAGATATTTTCTTTGTTTTTCTGTAATTTGAATGATATACTTACCTGGTTAGAGACTTTTGGTATTTATTTTCCTTTGTGTTTTCTGAGTTTACTGAATCTCTAGTTTGAAATTTGACATTAATTTGAAAACATTTTTTTTCCATTATTGTTTCCAATATTTCTTTAGTTTTATCTCTTCTTTTTCTGATCCTCAAATTACATATTATAGCATGTCTTTTGAACTTGATCCCCTGTTTCAGATATTTTCCTCCTCTTACCACTTCTTCCCCTCTCTCTCCTTCTCTTCCTCTCCTCTTTCTCTTCTTTCTTGTTTATCTCCTTCATTCTCTCCATTTACCCTCCCTTCTTTTCTTCTGCCTCTACTCTCCCTCTTCTCCTTCCATCTACCTCCTCCTCCCCTTATTTTCCCATCACTACTTTCTTTCCCTCTGCTTTTCCTTTCTCTTCCTCTTCAGCTCCCTCTTCTCTTCTTCTTTTCCTTATGATCTTGTCCTTCTTTGTTATATCTAAAGCTCTATCTGGTTGTTGCTTTGTCTCTTCAGTGTGGATTTTTTTTTTTTGCATTGTCTTTTAGCATATTTCCTAATTTGTTATTGAAAGCTTGGCATGATGTATTGGCTGATGCTAGGGATTTAGCTCAGTGGCACCAAGCAAAGTCCTGAGTTTGAGCCTTAGTACTGAAAAAAAAAAGATGTATTAAAAAAAGATGATAGAAAATGAGGTAAATCAACACAAGGTTTTTTGTTAAGCTGGCTAGAAGTAGAGCTCCTTTTGTAAGAAACAGAGATAACAAATTCCTCTGATGTCTTTGCTTTTGTTTCTACTGTTAACTTTGGGATTTCTTAAGTAATTCACCTAAACAGTTTAAATTGTGAAGCTCTTTTGGGTGTGACCCCTGTTACATGGGAGTTGAGCTCCATGAGTGTGGGGATGGGAAACATGGCATAATTTGATCTCTATCTTTTACTGGGCTGGTGTACTCCTCTGTTGGTACACAATGCTGAGTGCAGTAGAGAGGCCAGAGAGGGGTCAAGTGAGAGAAATGCTTTTCCCTCAGGTGTGATGAGATTTTAGTAAATCTTTTCTGTTAGAGTAGGCATTCCCTATGGAGAATAGCCAGGTTATATCTTACTGCAGTTGCTCCTTCACTCACTCCACCAGAGTCAAAATAGTTTATTTCAGAGTTTTGAACTATAAGAAACCTGTATTATATTGAAAGTAAAACTCACAAGTGTGTGTGCTTGCAAGCCCCAGGAGCTGCTCACTCTCAGAATAATCATCACTCAGCTTCCTGTAGTTCATCAAAATTAGCCTTGAAGCTTTCCAGTGTTTGGCCCCAGGGCTTCTGTAGCAGTCAGCATTCGTGTGTGTAAATGTTTCTGGATTCACCTGTCTCTCTAGATTTAGGGGTAAGAGTTTGTCCAACCATCTGTTTTCTCATGCAGCTATAAAATATTGCTAATGGTGTTTATCCCTTTTGTTGTCTCTCTTGCCACAGTGGGAGTAATATCGAGCATGCTTTTTGTATGTTGTTGAATTCAAACAGAAACAAAGCCAGGAGATGAAGTTCATAAGTGCACGACAGTGCAGAGATCTTTGTAGTTGTTCTTTGCAGCTCCCAAGAGTGGCATCTGATCAGAGATTCTAGCTAACAGAATAGCCCACTTTCAAAGCTGAGCTAATGACTCCCACATGAGGTGGATAGTTTTATCTGTCATGAATCCCTAGACACCCAGCATTGAGGCTCAAGCTCAGGCCTACTCTAAGATAACACAAAGCAAGGAATGCTTGCCACAGTGCAGTGTAGCAAAGAACAAAGACTGATGTTATCATGTACAGAAGTTTAAAGCAACACCTTAAACAACCTCAGAGTCCAATCAAGACCCTAACCCAAAGAGTCAAGAGAGATATAAAAGATATACAATCAGTATAAAAAAGACAATCATTTTACTGTACACCAAAATTTGAATAGCTCAAAAAATCAGAAAAATAATTTCTTTCATAATCACTTAAAAAATACCCAGGTGCTGGTACAAACTCTCAATATTGATTGTGATCATAATGTGTATATAAAATGTACACACAAAATCAATTTTAAAATACCTAAGTATCAGTGAAACCATGGAGGTAAAAGAGCTCTCTAATGAAAATTTTATTACATTAAAAAATTGAAGAATATAGCAGTAGTTGGGACTTCTTCTCATGTTCAGGGGTTGGTGGAATTAATATCATCAGAATGGCCATATTACCAAAAGTGATCTAAAAATACCAATGACATTATTCACAGATCATGGAAAAACAAAAATTAAACAACATGCTCCTCTGAGTCTGTGGTTTTTGTCCTCCACAAGGGACAATAGAAGTATGAGCCAGATAATGGACCTGATCACAGACAAGACAAAAGTCTAGAATAGCAGATTAAACATGGTTGACTAGAGGAGGGTCATCGTAGAAGCTGAGGAAAAAAAACACTAAAAAAGAAGAATCTGGAAGATTTATCAGGGCTGAGTAGGAGAGCCATGTCAGAGAGAAACTCAGAGAACACCAGCAACAAATACAGGGGAGAGAATCTGTAATAAAGGGAAAGAGACATAACATGGATTAGCCAAACGCAATGCAGTGACAATGTCTGAACTCTACTTTGAAGAGTTCAATGCAGAGAATACTAATGGAAGACAACTGTAGAGAATTCTAGAAAGAAGAGAGAATCTCGTAGAGATTGAGAGAATCAGCAGCAATTGGAACCCACAAGGAAAATGCTGGATAGTCTTCCCCAAGTGGTCTTCCACAGTAGATAGTTGGTGGGTGACCTTTGTCCAGCACTTGCCAACAGAGCTGTAGAACAAGAATTAGTGGGGACACAGCTGTAGAGAATGGTTCAGTTTTGGGGGGCAAGTCTCAGAGCAGCCCTTTGTTTTCAAGCCATGGGCCACGCTGTCAAGTTCTCAAAGTGAAGGAGAGAAGACAACAATGATAGACAGGTGGTAGTTGGAGAGCAGGCTATAGGGAGTCCTGCTGAGGGGCTAGAGCTGCTGAACACTGATCCAGATTGGGGTAGGAGGGTCAGAGGCCATGTTCAGCTTGAGATACACAAGACTGGAAGTCACACTGGCATCCTATCCCCTCTGTATGTGGACTATCATATAGGAATATTGTATGATTGGCTCTGCTAATGCTGTTATAATCAGAAGTAACTCTCAGCAAAGTATAGGGACAAAGTCTACGTCACCCACAATAAATAACACAAGGAGTAAATATTTGTACTGAACATACAAAGGTGAAAATTATTCTCAGGGCAGCAACATCCCACTAAAAATCTCCCTATGTACCACAGAGTATCCATATTTTTCTAGTCTTCAACCTGCACTACCACATCATGTAAAAGGAGAGGAAATGTGGGCAGTATATGTATTTATAAAAAGATATATATCTCTGTATATCCACATCATTACCTATGTAGAAACATCACAGATACACATAAATGCACAAGGAAATGAGGCAACAAGAAACCCATGAGTTTATACAACTCTTTTAAGATGAAGCAAAGGACTGCAAAAGGAGAAGAAAACAAAGGCCAGAAAAAAGGAAAACAAATACTAGGTAGCACAACTCTATGAACACCTCATAGAAGGGAAGGAGAAAAAATAAAGTGAAAATAAAGGAAAAAAGAGAGAGAAATCTTTTGTATGTAGGGAGGGGAGGGGAAAGAAAAATGGAAAAAAAGAGGAAAAATGGAAAAAAAAGGATATAACACGTACACGTGCAAATTCTTTATGATGAGTGTTCCAAATCTGAATGATAAAAAAAGGATGTGGAATCTTTGAAAAAATGTCAGACAGAAATACCTGAAATAAAAACTTTAAAGAATTCATAAATTTCAGAAAAAAGTAACATAATGACAGAATGTCTAACATTTTGTCTAACAAAATAGGAAATTACAATGAGGAGTTTAAAGAAGCCAAAAAGAAATAAAGGGAGCAAGACAGGATTATTCTAAGACGATAAGATCAATCTAAGGCTAATGGATTTAGAGAAAAATGAGAAGATAATTCAAATGAATTAACTAAAATTTTTATGGAAATGTTTAAAGAATATTTTACAAATATAAGAAAATTGGTAAAATACCACTAAATGGTGGTTCTGGAACACCAAACTACAATACTGACTCAAGAAGCTTAGCAAGATAAATGCTTATTAAATTATCAGAAGTAAGCAAAAAACTAAAATTTTAAAAGCAATCACAGAAAAACAAATATCATTCATAAAGTTAAACCAATTAAAATGACAGTAGAATTCTTAACATTAACCTTAAAGGCCAAGAGAGCTTGGAGTGAAGTATTGCAATCCCTAAGAGCCAATAACTTCTAACCCAAATTAATTTATCTAGGAAAGTTACCTTTGAAAATAGATGGAGAGGTGCCACTGAATCTGCGCTGGGTTTGGAGCTTACTGGCCTCCAGGCCCACGCCGGAAGAGCACCCAGGGACTGAGTTTAGCAGCGGGCGGCTCGGGAAGCGGTGACTGCGGCACCGAGTTTGCGTCACTGAATCTGCACCGGGCTTGGAGTTTACTTGTCTCCAGGCCCACACCGGAAGAGCGCCCAGGGACTGAGGTTAGCAGCGGGCGGCTCGGGAAATGGCAACTGTGCCACTGAATCTGCACCGGGTTTGGAGCTTACTGGCCTCCAGGCCCACGCCGGAAGAGCGCCCAGGGACTGAGTTTAGCAGCGGGCGGCTCGGGAAGCGGTGACTGTGGCACCGAGTCTGCGTCACTGAATCTGCGCCGGGCTTGGAGTTTACTTGTCTCCAGGTCCATGCCGGAAGAGCACCCAGGGACTGAGGTTGGCAGCGGGCGGCCTGGGAAACAGCGACTGTGCCACTGAATCTGCACCAGCTTTGGAGCTTACTGGCCTCCAGGCCCACGCTGGAAGAGTGCCCAGGGACTGACTTTAGCAGCGGGCGGCTCAGGAAGCGGTGACTGCGGCACAGAGTCTGCATCACTGAATCTGCGCCGGGCTTGGAGTTTACTTGTCTCCAGGCCCACGCCGGAAGAGCGCCCAGGGACTGAGTTTGCCAGCGGGCGGCTCGGGAATCGGTGACTGCAGCACTGAGTCTGCGTTGGAGCTTACTGGCCTCCAGGCCTGCGCCGGAAGAGCGTCCAGGGACTGAGGTTAGCAGGTCAGAGTCTGATTTTCTCCACAGTAACTGCAGAAGCACATCCAGTCAGCTTGTATTGGTCCCAATACAGACTGCAAAGAGAAACCCAGGAAACACTGCTATTTTAAGGTTCCCAACAAACAGCGCCAGAAAACAGGGCAGGTCAGAGATGAGGAAACACTCCAAATCTCAGACACAAAGATCCTCACCTCCAAGTAACACAGAGGGAAGGGAAATAGAGTAGTGTGAAGCCCAGTCTCCAGGGCCCTTGGAAATGGTAACCAAAGCAGATCTAGTAAAATGGAAATCAGAATTGATCTCTGAGATGAAAGCAGAGATATTGGACACTGTCAACATGATGATTAATAAAGCTAAAGAGGAAATCATGGAGCTGATAGAATGCAAGATAGCAAAAGCACTGGAACCTTTTAAACACCTACAAGCAGAAGCCCAGGAAATTAAGAAAGAAAATGAAAGCTTGCGCAATAGAATGAATTTGGCAGAAGAACGAAT
>PVIR01033953.1:0-17422 GCA_004026965.1 Petromus typicus
GCAATGATTATATTTTTAAGAGGGCTCAAATTGGGGTAGGTACATTAAAATGCCTGCTATGCAATAATTTGTGTTACTAGCTTCGATCCACAGAGACTGACTGTATTCATAAGGTTTCAAAATAGTCACTTTAGAAACCATTAGTACCTATGACTCTAACTGGTAGTAACACAAGAAATGCAACTAGCAATTTGTAAAACTTAAAATTTCATTATTAGCAGAATGCTTGTGAGTATGTACTGAATCACTTTCTCCTGGACACTACCCAAGTGTTTAATTTAAAAAATTCACATTCACATATGTACACACATATACATAACCTAACAGCTTGGTTGACAAATTACCCAAAAGAAAGAAAAAAAACCAAACCACCTTCAGTTTCTTAGAAAAAGGCTTAGGAGAAAAAGCAGTCCTGTTGGGTGTGGTGGTACATGCCTATAATCCCAGGACTGAGGAGGCTGAGGCAGGAGGATGAGGGTAAAGGATCAGGGATGGAAGTGAGTTAGAGGCAGCCTGGCTACATAACGAGTTCAAGGCTGCCTGAACTACACAGCGAGACCCTGTCTTCAATAAATAAATAAATGGCAACCCTTTCATCTTCTGGATACTTCAGCTGTTGGATAATATAACTACAAAGGATGAAAAATGCTTCACTGCTTTAAAAAAAAAACCTACTTCAAAAAAATCATCACTTGTGAATTTTAAACATATGAAGACAGCAACACATTGTAACACAGATACATTTTTGTTCACTTTAGTTTTTACAGCATTGCCACAACATAAACAGAGTCTACCCACAGATCCTTCAAAACTCCATCTTAAAAAGAAAACAGAATCCCTTATTTCTAAGCCATCTAGCCAAAGTGAAGTTCTGGCCACAGTTCTGATAAAAAGGAGCCTCAGCTTTCCAATCTACAGTAAATCCAAAGAACAGCCTAAGATGAAATTCCTTTAAAGGTGACAAACTAAGTCATGAAGAAAATAAGAATGAAAATGTACTGCCTACCGAGCTTACTCCTGCTTAAATAGCTTTAAAGACTGCTATTCCGTGTAATACTCTGTATTCAGTATTTAAGAGTTTTAATCATAAAAGCAAAATACTCAGTGATTCATGTTAGAAGCACAGTGTTATATCAAAAACCTCATCTAAGATCAGTAAAGGCAGAGAGTGTACAGAAACATTCAGAATTTTCTTTCTCATCCAAATTATACAGTCCTCTAATGGAATACTGTGATGTATTCTGCAATCAATTATACCCGGATTTGGGGCAAGCTGATGCAGCCCCACAAGAGCCCGAGGATGAGCAACTCTGTTTCTGGACTCTGCCAATGGGAAGGGGAAGAAGCAAGAAATCACACTTCCTGGCACACCTTCACACCTTGCCCTTTGTGAGGCCCGGTGCGGTGTCCAAGCTGGGCTCCAATCTGCAAATGAAGCAGCCAGAGGGTCTCGGGGAAAGGAAACTGGAGGCTTCAGACACTTAAGAGCAAAGGCTGTGAGCCGAACCGCACTTCTGGAAGGTTAGTACTGTTACAGAATTCCTGCCTACTGACGAGCACACCTGCACTGCCCCGGGAGCGATGATTGGCCAACTCCTCCTCCAGTAGAAGAGGAAAGGCTCGCTGAGTGGGCGGGGCTACAGAGGCAGGAGGCCCGGGATCTAAGACTCCGAGAACCCTGCTCAAAGAGCTGCTTCCTGAGAAGGAGGAAGAGGGAGGGAAGGAGCCCGTGCACACCCAGCCAGAGCCAGGCGGCCGCCTTTCCGCTCGGGCCACCCAGCAGCTGGCAGCTCGCGCCCAGACCTCCCCGTTAGGTCGGAGCAGTCCGAGCTCACTCAGATGGAGATCTCGCCGAACCATTACTCAGCCTCCAGGGCGGCCTCAGTGGCGGAGAGTTGCATCAACTACCAACAAGGGACTCCCCACAAAGTGTTTCTGGTGCAGGCTGTACAGCAGGCCCGCAAGGAGGTGAGTGCAGCTACGCGCCCTGCCCCACCCAGTCTCAGAGCCCCAGCCAGCCCCCTTTTCTAGTTAACCACCCCCCCCCGGGGGGGGCTAAACTGGATGGCTGAACTGTTGTGGGTTTTTAAAAAATCTCGGCAGCAGTTTTTATGTGCACTATTACAAAGTAATGGGAAAGTAAATAAGGTGGGAATTTTTCCAAATGAGACCTGTAGGATTCATTTAAAAGGACCTTAGAACTGGGGCCGAGGATGTAGCTTGGTGGTGCCATGCCTGCCTCGCAAACAAAAAGTCCTGAGTTCCATCTCCGGTGGTGGTGGTGGTGTGTGTGTGTGTGTGGGGGGGATATAAAGAATCTTAAAACTGCTACTAGGTTTCTTGGCCAGTCTTGAAGTACCGGCCCCAATCTTGATCAACAAAAGCTTCCATCCTCCAAACACTACTGCCTACATTTTAAGACCAGTACTTATTATTTGACCAAAATGAAGGTGGGAAACAAAGCAAAATGAACTTGGGTGATATTCTCACCAAAGACAGAATAAAGCATCCCGGACCGCCGTCTCTCTCTCATTCACCATCCAGAGGCTCACGCTGGGACTGCAGGGAGTGCCTAAATTACCTCCGCTCCTCTGGGGAGAGGGCTGCGGAAGTGTTTGTGGCCTTAGCATATTAACTGTATGGGCTAAGGCTGCTGCTTCACTGGATTAAACTTTCAATCTGCCTCTTGATTTAAAAGTGAAATATCTAAATGTTTGTTATAAAATTTATTAAAAATAAATAAATGAAAAATGAAATTTGTTAAAGTATTTGTAGGTTCACTGATACCAAAGTAAAAACAGTATTTCAGTGTATCAGGTTGCCAACCATTTTGCAGTCATTTGTCTCAAAATGGAACTCACACTCACTTAACACTAGTGGAGGGAACACACATTGGGAAAAATAATCTTTCTAAAGTTGTATCTGTCATTTTTAGAATTAAAATTTTCTTATGTCAAGAATTAAAGATCACAAATCCAAAGGTAGAGAGTCTGATGACTAAAGCTGAGCTAAGCCCATTTTATTTTTAAGCTTCTCTCTTTAATAAACTTGCTAGAGAACCTGCTAACTTCGGTAATAAATACCTGGTGACAGGCATTTTTCAAGATGTAAGGATTTAATCATTTCCTCCACCGGCCAGTCCTCCCAAACAAAAAAGAATGGATTCTCCTAAGAAAGCAACTATGTGATTTGCTATTATAATATTCTCTTCTTTGCCACACTTTCTTAATTTTAGGATATTCCAGAAAGAGGACACAAATATCACCTTAAATTTTCCATAGAAGAAATTATCCAAAAAGTAAGTGAAATGTCCTTTCTAGTAAATAAAATTTGATTCTAAATATTCCAGTTCATTTTTGGTAGGATCTGATCTAGAGCTACTGTTATTTTTTTCAGGTTGCTGTGACTCTAAAAAACAAAAAAAGTACCTGTATGGGCAAAGCCTAAAATGGCTCATTTTATGCCTACCTTTCCAGTTCTGTTTTTGATTGGATATTTAAAGAAAATGCTTTTAGGTACTCATGAGCAATAGAATGGTCAACTGATACCACTGCTGAGTATTTTTCAGTAGTGGGGTAAAGAAATTATTGAGACAAATTTAGAAGAAAATAATAACAACTGGCAGCAAAACCACGTTAAATTTTAAAAAGCTGGCCCTTTTTTTTAGAGTATCATTCAGAAGAGATAAAGGCTAAAGTAAGGAAATTCATTAAAAGGCATTCGAACTGCTAGACAGTTTATCTTTACAAGGCATAATCATATGCTACAATCTTCTAACTTTATAAAAGAGTCTTTTCTCTCTGCATTTGAAAACAGTGTGTGATATCAGGAGCAAGAAGGGAGAATTGTAGAGAAACATAAGAAAGTAACTTGTATCAATGCATACTGAGACTGGATTCAGGGAGAGAAAGGAACCAGTCTTGAGTTGGTCTAAAAAATCGGGTAAAATCTGGCCTTGCAAATGAACGTACCATTAATACTGAAATATATTCAAAGTTCAAAGATTTAGAGTTAGAATTTTCAGATTATGAGACCAGTAAGTTAGTAAGGTAAGATACTAGTTTTATGGTAGTTGCTATGGTATCTTTAGAAAATTAATGGCTCAGGCTCAATTAGATTGATCTTAAAACAGTTACTCTGAAGTCAGGTCTGAAACACTATTAACACCAGTACTCTAAACCCTACTCAAAGAATAATAATTAGTAATGGATGGTTACCTATTAGTAAGGATCTTTTGTAAAAATGTTTTAAACAGCAAGTTGTAGTGAACTGCACAGCTGAAGTACTTTACCCTCCAATGGGACAAGGTACTGCACCAGAAGTCAACTTCACGTTTGAAGGAGACATTGGGAAGAACCCAGATGAAGAAGATAACACATTTTATCAAAGACTCAAGTCCATGAAGGAACCACTAAAAGCACAAAATATTCCAGGTATACACAGTGGAATGGAAAACTATTTTTTCAACTTTAAAACTGACCTTATTCATGCTCAAATCATTAAATGTTAACTATGGGGTAAATAGCCTGGCTTTGGCAAAAATACTCATTCCCAAACTAATCCAACAAAAAAAGGGACCTTGAAACGTTTACAGATCCACAGCTTAAATTGTTTCTGCATTCATTTAAAGAAAACTAAGACATGACTTAGAATTTAGATTTTTTTAAAAGGTTAATACCGAGTATGCAAAATAATTACATTTAATGTATGAATGTTTCCCCCACCAGACAGTTTTGGACATGTACCTCCACAAATGAAGCCAGTTCGACATTTAGCCTGGGTTGCTTGTGGTTATATAATATGGCAGAATTCTACTGAAAACACATGGTATAAAATGGTAAAAATTCAGACTGTCAATCAAGTGGTAAGTAATCTCTATCCTGGACAGTTAGGGTTAATGTCAATTCAAAGACCTATCATTCATTGTTGGATATAGTGTCTCTACAGTCATTTTGCATTTAAAATACAGTAGTGAGGGCCGGGAATATAGCTCAGTGGTTCTGGCACCTGTTTTGCAAGCGCAAAGACCCAGGTTTAATCCCTGGTAACCACATACAATACTGGGCGTGGAGACTCAGGCCCAGCAGCAATCAGTCTCACATTCCAGTGCCGGGTGTGGTGGCTCACGCCTGTAATCCCAGCCCTCCAGAGGCAGAGGCAGGAGGACTGCTGTGATATGTGAGTTTGAGGCTGAGCTCAGGGCCAGCCTGTACTACAAAGCAAGACTCTGTCCCCACCCCCCCCCAAAAAAAAACCAGTGGTAAACTTCGTATTATTAAGAAATTAGTCCAAATTAAAAGTAGAGAAGTTGAAGATGTGTAGAAAAAGACCAAAACAACAGCAACTTATACAAAAGTCACTTGATTTGGCTGACAGATAAAAATTATGGCCTCCTTTGTTGCAAATTTGTCTTCCTAGTAAGTATTCTTGGGTTAGTTTATACACTGACCAGACACATAACAATACCAAGGCAAATCCAGAGATTTCACTGAAACTTTTCTAGGAATAAACAGTATCTGGATTATACTTTCACAGGACGGTATGGTAATGATAGTTTCTAAACCTTTCATATTAGGCCAACAGATTAAATAACTAAGATAACTGACTCAATCCCTCTTCTACAGCAAAGGTTCAGTAACTATAGTAGACAGAGGTAAGACAGAGTCCCAGGTATATACTCTGTGACTGTAATGATTTTCTTGGTCTCTAATGTGCTATACAAAGGTCCTTAGAGCTCTTTTTCTAAGTATCACTACCATAGCTGCACTTTGAAGAAAGTCCTAGATTACAATTTGCAGTTCTTGGGCTCAGCGAAATATAAATTATTTCTATTAACAATCGACATTTTGTGTTTAACTTACCCTGGCCATGCAATACTAAAACTATTATCTCTGCTTTTATTCTCTATTTGACAGTAGTTCCACAGCTTCTTAGGCGATGTGGCAGGCATTTTCCCACAAGGATTAGCCCTGTGTTGCCCTCTCTGTGAAGTCTGCTGTACTGTTTGATCTTTAGATTGCTGTATGAAATTTTGTATATCCCATTTAGCCGTGATTTACAACTTCACATCTTACTTATTGTTAGCCTTATGTTTCCTTCTTAACACATTTCACAGACATCAACTGTGATTGTAACATTCTCTTCTGGTACTGAAGACTCAATAACTGAGTCTAGGGGCAGAGGTCATAAAACCATAACCACTATTTTTCAGTAACCTTTCACCAAATTGTTACTTTTTAAAAAGTATTAATGAAAATCTCAATACAAGGATTTAACTATTTTACTTCACACACATCATACCTCTTCACCTATGAAAATCTAAATGTAAGAATCCTTGTAGATGAATTTATTATTATTATTATTATTATTATTATTTTTTTTTTTTTTTTAGGGTTTTCGAGACAGGGTCTCCCTTTGTGGTTCAGGCTGGCCCTGAGCTCAGCCTCAAACTCACATCACAGCAATCCTCCTGCCTCTGCCTCCCGAGTACTGGGATTACAGGCGTGAGCCACCACGCCCGGCACTGTGGTATGTGGTACTGGTTGCTGCTGGGCGTGAGTCTCCACACCCAGTATTGTATGTGGATACTGGGGAATCGAACCGGGCCCTTGCGCTTGCAAGACAAGTGCCGGAACCGCTGAGCTAACTCCCCAGCCCCGAATTTATTATTTTTAAAAGTCATTTTTTGTTGACATATTTAGAGAAACGATTATACTATAAAGAAAGAAAGGTATGCCCAAATATGACCCTGGAGCTCTGTTTTTCATCACTAGTAACCAAAAAAATCCCAAGAGTTTGAGCTGCTTGGAAATCTAGGGTTTGTCTCAATGTATCAATTATGTTGAACAGTAGGTCTCTGAGGATGACGGCTTTAAGCTATGAAGGGACAGTCTTTCGGTGTAGCTATGGCATATTTTTAGTTCCCAAATAATAAACAGTGTAGAACAAAGCTTTTTTAAAAAAAATCAGGGCCAAAGATTTAGCTCAGTGGCACTGTGCCTGCCTCACAAGTGCAGGGTCCTCAGTTTGATCCCCAGTACTGCAAAAAAAGAAAAAAGAAAAATAGACTACATTAACTGTATTGTACTATTCTCTGAAAGAGGATGTCTAGTATTAAGTTGGTTTCTTTTAATTCAAGCATTCACTGCTAGTTTTTTTGTTTTGTTTTACAGCAGTGGGGATGGAACTCAAGTCGGAGTACACTAGGCAAGCACTCCACAACCGAGGTTTATTCCTAACGCGTTTTTATTTTTTGAGACAGAATCTTGCTAAATTGCCCAGCTCGACCTCAAACTTGTAATCCTCCTACGTCAGTCTCTAAGTAGCTGGGATTACAGGAATGCACCACCATGCCCAGCAATATAGTCTACTAAGTCAATAATAGTTTTTCTCAACAAAGAAAATATTAATTATTTTTAAATAGCAAGCTACACAGAATTAATGCTTTTAAGTAGCCACCATACCTTTAACAGTAATGAGACAAACAACTTACTACAATGGCAAATATAAAATCATCATTTTAAAATGTAGTTTGAAAGAATACTTATTTAATGTGAGAATACTGATAGATTTTCTGTCAAGCTGAATAAAGTGAGGTAATATACAGCATTGAATTTTACATTTACTTAAGAGGGAGTATTATAATTATTAATTAAAGCTAATTTTAAAATCAAAATGTTATTATTTTGGCTGTAATACTGTTTTATACACCAAATTTTTATCTTTTATCATAGCAAAGAAATGATGACTTTATTGAATTAGATTATACTATTCTACTTCATGACATTGCATCTCAGGTAAAGTATAATTTAACTTTATTTAATACCATTTTAAAAACAGAATTCTTTTAAAGCCACAGTGTGCTTTATTAATTTTGACTACAAATTAGAATTCAAGTAAACTTAGGCGCCAGGTCAAAATATATTATACTCATAGCAGTTTAACTTATTTTGCGCTATTATTTAAGAAGACTTTTGTTTTCCACAAAATGATTTTTTTTTTCTTGAATCTAATTATGCCATTAACTTTTGTTTTATACTTGCAGGAGATTATTCCTTGGCAAATGCAAGTTCTTTGGCATCCACAGTATGGTACAAAGGTAAAACATAGTAATCGTCTCCCAAAGGAAGTAACACTGGAATAAACCAAGACCCTGCGTGGAGATGACAACTAAACAAGCCTTTGGATGAATTGTTTTCCAGTCTTCTTTGGAATCTAGTCTAAGGGCTAAACAAATCCCAAAGTGTCACTTTGTACAATGTCTTATGTACATTATAGAACTACATACACTCCATAATAAAAAGTTGTCCCTACAAAAAAATGTCTTTACATTAGTAGTAGTAATGTCATGTAAATCCCATAATAAAGTTTTCATTTCAGTCTCATAAAGTCTAATTATTGCATACTTACGGGACAGGAGCAGTAATAGTCTCTCTAAAGGCGACTTTTGGCTTCCCTGTGATACAAGGACAGCCATATTCTCTTTCCAGTCTCTAAAAACAATGAGACATAACTTTGGGGTACATTACGTTTAAAAGATAAACTGAAAAGAAAAAAACCCTAAGTATCTTAAATACCTTAGTAGTATTCATTTCAATAAATAACCAAATACCAAATCTTAAATCATTTCAGTATTTTATACGGATGAGATGTGTGATATTTCAATATACAAAAGGCATTTACAAAATTTTGGAAAAATGAAATCCAATTTAGACTGTATAATTTATACTTAGCACTAAATAATCTATGCACTAAAATATTACCATTGTCACTATTATATTCACTGGAATAATATATAAGACAACTGTCAGAATTCTCTATTTTAACTTTAAAGATAATGATCACATCACAATACCAGTCAAATCTTGCTTTCACTTATACATACACATACATATATACATGTTATATATGTTTATATATATATATATATATATATATATATATATATATATATATATATATATATATATATATATATATATGACCTTTCCTAAGGACATCCTTTCTTTTATCTATGTCACAATAGTCTTCAAATACTGATGAGAAGCAGCTATCTAAAGAGTATGTATGATTGCCAATTGTCACTCAAGGGCTGGAACTAGGAACTCGACCCATTTAGCCAAGACTGGGAATGGGCCATCTTGTTGCAGACTCTTGGAGACCACAATATTTAACAAAAACAAGAACATTTATAAATCAAAACTAACTAGTAAGATATACTGGAAGAAGCAGCATACTATATCTGAACAAACCATCTAAAGGCTGAAGAACCATTACTAGTTTACAGTCATTACACTGAGCATGGTCAACTTTCACTCTTCACAAAATACGCAGTAATAAATGTAATTCAACCTCTTCACTGTCCATTACCTGAGCATAGATTTCTAGGTGTAGTTCTCCCATTCCAGATACAATTGTTTCTTTGCTGTCAGTGTCAAAGTGGACTTTAAATGTGGGATCTTCTCTTGTGAACCTGGCAATACCTTTTGAAAATTTGTCCAGATCATTCTTTAAGAAAAGAAAAGTCACACATTTTGCTAAGCAACTTAAGCTGTGGTATTTCTCAAGGAAATCAAACACATCAGCAATTAAGAATTAAGATAATCCACATCTAGTTCTACTTCACACATCTTTTTTTTTTTTTTTTTTGAGACAGGGTCTCGCTTTGTGGTTCAGGCTGGCCCTCAGCTCAGCCTCAAACTCACATCACAATCCTCCTGCCTCTGCCTCCCGAGTGCTGGGATTACAGGCGTGAGCCACCACGCCCGGCACTGTGGTGTGTGGTACTGGTTGCTGCTGGGTGTGAGTCTCCACGCCCAGTATTGTTATGTGGTTACCGGGGAATCGAACCCAGGCCCTTGAGCTTGCAAGACAGGCGCCAGAACCACTGAGCTAACTCCCCGGCCCCTTCACACATCTTTTTGAAAAATAAGTTTGGATACCACAATCAAGACTACACGAATAAACTTTCTTTCCATACCAACACAGAAAACAAATGTCCAAGACTTGATTCTATGATCTTTCCTCTTACACTTGAGAAAAGCTACTTGTGGAAAAGCATCTATTAAGTAAAAAGGAGAATGTTTTACTTTCTTTGGAATACTGTAATAAACAATAAAAAGGATCAGCATGTTTACCAGGACTTCTTTGTATATTCAAGAGCACTAACTATCTTGCTAAGGGCAATAGTATGGCAAATGCCACAGTGAGATTTCCCCTTTCTTCTTTCTTGATGTATCCCACATGGTAAGCAGAAAATGGGCCCTCCACCGATGCACTAAGATCCCCTCACCTGTCAATATCTCACTTTATGTGGCAAAGGGGACAATGCATGTATGATCAAGGTTATAGATGTTAAGACACAAGAGTATCATAAATTATCTGGTTGGTTCCTGTATTATTGTGTGCCTTTAAAAATGGAAGAGGAAGAGAAAGTGTGAATAGGAAAGACACAATGATGGAAAAAGAGACAGAAGAAATCCAAAGTGTGAGAGGGGCTCAACCTGTTGCTGGCATTAAAAGATGGGAGGAAGAGGGCCTGAACCAAGGAGGGCCGGCAGCTTCTCAAAATTAGGGATGGTCCATGGATGACCATCAGAGAGGAAATGGCATCCCATCCTTACTCATGAGAACTAATTCTACCAATAATTTGAGTAGCAAAGAAATTCTCCCCTAGAACTTCCAGAAAAGGACACAAAGCTGCTTGATTAATTTAGTCCACTGAGAACCATGTCTCTGACCTACAGAACTGTAAAAAAACACATTTATTTTGTTTGTAGCCACTAAGTATGTGGTAATTTCTTACAGCAGCAATAGCAGCATTAACAGCCATCATTTTCATTTTTAATGAAAATTAAAATTTTTCATTTTCATTTTCATGTTTAAAGCTATAGTAGTGCTATATGTTTAAAGCTAAAAGTAGTGCATTTTGCACATTTTCTCAAACCTAGTCACAATGCTGGAAAACAGAATTATCCATCTTTTACAGACGTGGAAGCTATGTACGGAAAGGTTTAGTAACTTGCTTAAGGGCACACAGCTAGCACTGTGGCAAAGGTGGACCTGTTCTCTGCGCTGGACAGATACTCTGAACATAGCAAAAGCATCATCCTTGACTCCACTACTGAGACTCAGCTTTATGAACATACTTCATTATCTGATTTACACTAACCTATTCCAGCAAGCAGATACTTTTAAACGTTTTAATGTATAAACAATTCAGACATACCAAAAACTCCTTTGGGTTACTGATGCATTTCATTTCCTTCCATTACATGGAAGTTAACTGTCTTACATAAGCTCTGTATTTAGGAATGAAAAGGCATTAAAATGTTTAATTCCTAACATTCCATATTTCTAGAGGGAAAGGTAAGCAATCCTTAGCAAAACACCTGGAACAACTCTGCACTTTGCTACAATGAGACGCATGGTTTGCCTTTCTTCAAGTTTCTAGGAAGGTGAAATTTAGGTGAATTTAGGGCTCCTTGCCACCTCAGTGTTTTCTTTTTTCCACTGTTACGTCAAAGCCTTAGGAGCTCACAGGTGGGAGTTTCAGGAAGTGAGTGGATCGTGGGGGGTAACACTCATGGGGGGACTGGTCCGCTGATGAGTTTATAGCTAAGTATGAGTTGGGAAATGAAGCTTTGTTGGGGGGAGGGTCCATAAGGGTGTGGGCTGGCAGGGTCTCTCGCCTTCTCTCCTCCCTCAATCTCTTTCCTTCCCACTGCCACGCATGAGCTGCTTCTCTTCTGCTGCATCCCTCTGCCTTGGATCCAGTTGACGAGGTAGTGAAACCTCTACAAGCTGTGAGTCAAAATAAACTTTTCCTCTTTAAGTTGTGTCAGGTACTTTGTCCCAGTAACAAGAAAGTCTTAAGACATATTACTGAGAAAAGGTCCAGGAAGCCTTAGGGTTCCTCAAAACAGATGAAGTAGTAGCTATTATAATGAATCTCCCATAACATATTCATCAGAATATGCTGTTCTATAGTGACAGTTCCTAGATGACAAAAAGTCATACAAGGTTCACTCAATGTGTAAATAAATGAATTCCAATAGACCAGGTTAACATGACCTATGAATACCAAAGCAACTTAGGCACTACATAATTATGTATAAAATAAGATCAACTCCAAAGGCAAGCAATGCAGATGCAAAACATTTAAGCTGACTTTGGCTTTGTACAATGTTAAATGACATTAAACCCAATCGTTAATCTATAAAAACAAAATTAGTCAGGAGTGTGGCACATGCCTGTAATCCTAGCTAGTTCAGAGGCTACAGGAGCGGGGGGTGACAAGCTTGAGACCAGCCTGGACAAGACAGCTGAACTCTGTCTCAAAATAAAATTTAAAAATAGAGGGAGAGTCTGGGGATATAGGTCAGTGGTAGAGCACTTGCCTCCACACATGAGGTCCTGGGTTCAAGCCCTAGTGCTGAAAACAACAAAACAAAAAAAATAAAAACAAAGTGAAAAAAGAAGGAAGAAGAAAACAAAGACCAAAAATAGACATACAACTGTATTTGGAAGGGACACAGTCTTATTTATAGTCTCCTGATGTTTACTTCATAACTACCACAAAATCTGGAGATACCTATAAACCATGAGGCAATTAATCTGTGTAACGTCTTAAGTGCTCTATGGTGAAGTTTCACTACAACTTAAGACAAACATTTCTGCTTCCCTCTTTTTCAGTACTTTGAGAATCCAAGAAGCTCCCTTAGCATTCTGGAGCCAATGACAGTAAAGAATTATGATTTATAGTGGTGATGATTAAAATGCCATTCATTTCTTCCGATATACTGAAGAATTATTAGGAACAGACTGGGAAATTTAAAATGGCAGCCTCAACACCAAAGGAGGAAACAGACAACAAAACTGCTGGTTACGTAGAGAAAGACAGAAGCTCAAGTTTTTATCATGATATCCTCAACTTTAAATCAAATTCCTACCTTGTTTGACGGCCTCATTGCTATTGAAATGACAGGATCAGGAACATGAATTGACTCCTAAAACATTATTTAAAAAGACAGAGAAGAATTAAAAAACAGCATTACAAAGATCATGGATGAATTATTGTGTGGCTTTACTACAGAACAAAGTACAAATACTAATCAATACCTTTAAGCTAGACAGTACATGCCTTGGTCTGTTTTGGATCAAGTAAATATATTAATGTAAAATGTCAGTAGGAAAATAAAGCTATTCACGTATATATACTCTTCTGCCTCTCAGAATGAAATTATTTATTTCATTGTATTTAATCACTGCAATGAGTCCAAATTCTCACACATGGACTTCTTATTGCCTTGTAGATACACTTGCTATTGCCATTATTTCATTTAACAAAATATACTACGATAATGGAAACAGAAAAAGTTCTAGAATCTAGACAGATTGTATCTTTTTCTCCTTTTTTTTTTGAGACAGGGTCTCGCTTTATACTTCCGGCTGGCCCTGAGCTCACTATGTAGGGTGTGAGCCTCAAACACAGAGCAATCCTCCTGCCTCTGCCTCCCAAATGCTGGGACTACAGGCGTGAGCCACCATACCTGCCATTATGGTAGGTGGTACTGACTGCCAGTGGGCATGAGTCACTGGGTAGTTACAGGATCGAGCTGGAGACCTTGCCCTTGCAAGGCAGGCACTGGAACCACTGAGCTAAATCCCTGGCCCCAGATGACATCTTATGCAGGTGGTTTTTATTTGGTAAGTCACAGTTATGAGAAGCAGGTATTATTCCCATTTTACAAATAATGCCACTAAAAGCTTAGAAAGAAGTAGCTAGGGACTAGGTAAGCACTTTCCACAACAATCACTTATGTCACATTGCAAATGAGAAAATATTTAGATAAGACTATTAATAACAGAAAAGTTCCTAGATCTCAAATAAAACTTGTATAGATTATTTCTGTAATGTTTTAAACTAACACGATATAGCCACAATTATTAGAGAATAATTTATTCCAAAAACCTATCATAAAATTATGAATTCATCATCTGATATAGACACTATTAAAGTATTCATCTATCAGACATAGACCACTTCTTACACAAATGATGTATAGTAACTGACCTGATCCTCATGTACACTATTTCTTTCCCAAATGAACTGAGGTGAGAGTTACCTTCACTAATAAATGATCACAGTACAGAAGATCCAGCTCTAACATAGGGGTATAAAAGTGAAACAAATGAAGGAGATGCAAAGGCAAGAACTGCTGAGTATTCGCTTCCTTCAGGATCCCTCCATAAGAAAAAGGTGCTTCTGAATTCATAAGGGCAGGCTGGCTGCAGTAAAGTTAACTATCGAGTTCGATCTGGCCTTCTGAGCATGGCTAGGCTCTGTCAACCCCACCTCCAGTCTAAATGCTACAGTCTGAAAGTTTTCCATGTGGTGGAGGGAAAAAGCCACTGGAACTAGCCCGATGGTAGTAGCAACAATTAGAAAGGTGTCATATTAGGACATAGAGTTCTGGGTGGAGGAGTCAGAGCTAAACAGCACAAGTGTTGCTTCTAGATATTAATCTTTGGAAGAAGGTAGAATTTTACTTAAAGAACAAGTAAGTGAGGTTATACAAGGTACTTGTCAAATTAATGTGTGATGAGCTACAACAAACAAAGAGTCTCAATGAGTTTGATACCTGTAGCACTCAATGAAATTTGTATAGTAGAACACACTAAATGTACTACATAAAACCACAGAACTTTGAAATTTTAGCTAGAAAATTTAATAGCTTACCATAGAAATTAAATAGCTTACCATAGAAAGGCCACTGTTATCTTTGTTTGTGAATGTGTCTCCACTAGCGCAGTCAATGCCAAACAACGCACAGATGTCTCCAGCATATACTTCCTCAACATCCTAAATAAATAATGCAATCAAGACACAATAACTAAGAAGTGCACAGTAAATACAAAGGTACATATACAACATAGCATTTCTCACCAAGAAGGCTAGACAACCCCAGTAAGCAAACAGGTTAAGACAGATCTTCAATTGATCTTTATTTAAAATACTTATCAACAGACAAGATTTTACGTCAAATAAAGAACTCAAATCTATGCTTCATTACTTGAAGGATCTAAAGTACTGACAAAATATAGTGCCTCACATTTCTAAAATTACTTTCTTAGAATTAAAAAGCATACTATGTGCACAGCCACTGACAATATAATCATGTATGACATATATACATATATGGGAAAACTCACAAAAGAAGTTCTGAAAACAAAAACAAAAGAATGGGTGGGGCCATTGTACTAAAAATATTTTTAACTTTTCACAGATGCAAACATTCAAGTAAATACAGGAATGCCAAGAACAAAGCACTGCTGTTTCCAAGCTTCCTCCTTATTGTCCTTTCATAGTGACAGTTCATTCACAATAGCTGTTGTGTGAGTGAGCAAGTGAGTGTGTCTTCCTGTAATATTTGTGTACACATTTCCATCCATCTGGCAAAGAAGCAGCTGTCAGACTCACTAGTCCCTCTAGGCTGTCTCCTGCTGCCTATCTCAGAAAGCAGTGAAGCTCTTCAAGATTTGAGACTGCTTTTTCATTTTCAAAGAGAAACAAAAATTATGGTTCCTAGTTTCTCTGGAAACATAAAATTGAATTGGAGAAAGGCAGGAATGGAGACAACCTCATGCATTCAGTTTCCTGTGAAGACCTAATAATAATAAGGGCTACGAAGGCCAGGAAAGATTCAGAGCAATACAAGCCTTCAATCCAACAGCAGGCTAGATCTTTAGAATTTTTAAATCTTCATACGGACTCTAGTACTAAAGGGCCATGTAAGGGATTCTATAATAGGGATAAAAGCTCTAGGGTTAAATAAGACTTTCCTATATGCCATATTTAAGAAAGCAAATTCAAAGAACCGCATAAAAAATTATGTGTAGGTTCATCACTCACACTTACTTTTAAGAAACAGTTCCACTATTCTAATTGCCTACTAAATTCTTGGTAGCTCTTGAGAAAAGTGCTGAATTTTGTGTTGATCCTTATGGAACAGACTGGTCCTTTTCTTGAAACTTAGGTACTAAGGAAATATTGCTAAATTATAACCCAACTTATAAAATGAGTCTTAATGTCTGCCAATGAAAACCATACTAAAGCACTAAATCAGAACAGTAACACACCTAAGAAAAAAGAAGAAGCAAGGAAAACATGTATGTGCTGCCAGAAGTGATCCTCTAGTGGGGCTCAGGAAACCAAGAAGGTAGGTCTCCCTCTGGTGCCTGAGAGGAACATCTGGCCACACTGTGACTGTGTACTTGCCTCCATCATGTCCGCGTGCATGCGCACCAGCCGCTGCACCCGTACTTTCTTTCCTGTTCTTGCATTGTAGATGGTGTCACCCTTCTTTAGCTCTCCTTGGTAATTGCGGACATAAGTTAACTGTCCAAATCGACCTGCCTACAAGTCAAGATTGGGTACAGCAGAACAAACAGGAAGAAACAAGAATTAACATTCAAGAGAAATTAATTACTTCCAAATATTCCCTTGTAATGTTACAGCTTCTCTTAATACACATGTTTACTGCTGTAAATGATGTAATGCCAACTATTAACAAAAATAAAGTCAATTAAATGGTTTCTGTTAAGCCCCCTTTTTGACAGCATAATCTAAGATACATCTTGTTCTTCCTCTTAAATAACACAGGAAAAAAAAATGATAGTTGAAATTGTTGATAATTTTTGAAAATTACTGACAATTGTTGAAAAAAAACACAAAAATATCATTAGAAGCAGTGAAGTATACTACCTATAAACTACTACCTATATACTACCTATACTACCTATAAAGTTTTTTTTTTTTTTTTTTTTTTTATTGACACAGGGTCTCACATATGCAGTCCAGGCTGGTCTGAAGCTCAGCATTGAAGTCACAGCAATCCTCTTGTCTCTGCCTCCCGAGTGCTGGGATTACAGGCGTGAGCCACCATGCCCGGCATTGTGGCATGTGGTACTAATTGCTGGTGGGAGTGAGTCACCACGCCCTGCATTGTTGTATGTTGTTACCTGAGATCAAAACGGGTCCTTGTACTTGCAAGGCAGGTGCCAGAACCACTGAGCCAAATCCCTGGCCCCTAAAGTTACTTTTGATAATTATGTGGAAAATAATACAGTTCTATGAAGAGATTAAATATGCTAACACTGACCAATTAGATATATATTTAAAAGGTACCCATTCTTAACATGCAAATTTATACCACAGCAATTTAAATATCAACAGAAATTTTAAAATATTTGATTAGTGATTTTAATATTCATTTAGAGGAGTATGTAGGTAAAAACAAATTTTTTGTAAACTATGGTAATGAGAAGAAACTTACTCTAACTGATATAAAAATATCAGATGCTCAAAAGCTCAAGACAAATTAAGAATGACCAGTTCATAAAGCACAGTATAAATACCTAG
>PVIR01033954.1:0-17515 GCA_004026965.1 Petromus typicus
TATGTGGTTACCGGGGAATCGAACCCGGGTCCTTGCGCTTGCGAGACAGGCGCCGGAACCACTGAGCTAACTCCCCGGCTCCCTGTTTGGATGTTTCTTAACCAAGTTAACATAATCTGTGAACTGCCATAATTTCAGTGGTATATTTTAACATTACTCTCTACTTGGGAAAGGAGATGATAATTTCCCAAGCTTTTAAAGGTAACTGCCTATAGTTCTATGTGAATTTTATGTATAATTAAGAATGAATGATACTTTTCAAGAAACAGAATTTATATCTAAGTCTCAAAAATCAATTTCATTCATTATGAGACTCTTTTCTGTGCCCTTAATATGGTACCAGCATGTAAGTATATAATCCTAGACAAGAATCGAAGGACCTCTAAAGTTCAAATTCTTCCAAAATCTATCATCATACAGAAATCAGAAACCACAGTATCCCCTTAGACATCCAGGAAATGTGTCTCCAAGTTTCACTGCATGCACTGTTTTCTTGGGATGGTACAAGGTGCCTGGTGGTAGTCTACACACCTTACGGGATCCGTGAGACTTTCTCCCTTCTCATTCTCTGGGAATCTGTCCTGTATCTTCCGGTTTGAAACCTGACAAGACTTGCCAAAATTTAGTAACTTAAAATAACCATTTTATTTGTGTTTGGATTCATAGGATCCAGTTGGCAATTTTCTTTGTCTAAAATGACTTTTTAAAACATGTTTATTACACAATGATGATTTGCCAATTTTTATGGAAATTAAAAATAAAAACAATAATAGACACAACAGCAGGTAACAGAGGAAATTAACAGGTGGAATAAAATTACAAGTGACTCAGGTGAAGTCACAGAAAGATAAAAGAGACAGTGAAAAAGTGTCTGCTTCCTATTTATTTCACTTATCATTATGTCCTTAAGGTACGTCCATTTGAGAATAAATGACTCAAACTTATCATTCTTTATGGCAGAGTAATACTCCATTCTATAAAAGAATAACATCTTCTTAAGTAGGTCACAGAAGTGTCATACCGTATCTTTTCTCTGGTATAAAAAACTGAAGATATAAGTGAGTTCTAGAGTGTACGACAGATACTGTAAATAGAAAATATTCAAATGATAAAGGGGGCTAGGGGTATACAATGTGGAGAAAAATTGCTATGGTAAATATAACGAAACAAAACTCATGTATATAGAGGGCAGAGGAATGGGAAAAATGAGGATTAAGTCATGTCATATACTGGCACAAATTTTTAATATCCATTGTGATCATGATGTGTATATAAAATGTACCAATAAAATCAATTCTTTAAAATAAAAAAAAGTTTACCAATAAGAATGCATGATAGGTATTATGAAACAGAAACTATTGAAAGGGAAAAGAGTTGAAGTAAGTAATGAGGAGAAAGAAAAAAACATGAAGTTAAAAAAGAAAAAAGCATGTGTAAACAGGGATGGGGGTTGCAGGGTGGGTAGGGGAATGGGGAAAAACGAGAATTAACTCATGTCATGCACTGGTACAAATTCTCAGTGTTGAGTGTGATCGTGGTGTGTGTTTAAAATGTACCAATGGGCTGGGGATTTAGCTGAGTGGTTCTGCCGCCTGTCTTGCAAGCGCAAGGACCCGGGTTCGATTCCCAGGTAACCACATACGATACTAGGTGTAGATACTCACACCCAGCAGCAATCAGTACCACATACCACAGTGCCTGGCATAGTGGCTCATGCCTGTCATCCCAGCACTCAGGAGGCAGAGGCAGAGGCAGGAGGATTGCTGTGATGTGAGTTGAAGTCTGAGCTCAAGGCCAGCCTGAACTACAAAGCGAGACTCAGTCTCAAATAAATAAATAAATAAATAAATAAAATGTACCAATAAAAATTCAATTAAAAATAAGAGCAGTCAGTTCTTAATACAATTATCAATCGATAGTATTTTAAATTGAGTTTATTGGTACATTTTAAGTATAGATTATTGTTGCATTCATCACTGAGAATTTGTACCTGTACACGATATATCTTGATTTTTATGTTTTTTAATACCCTGACCTCCCTCCACCCCCTTCTCCTCTTCCATAACTTATATCTATAAGCTTTGTTTAAGGTAGGCTTTACAAATATGTTGAGAAACACCAAGCTTATAGAAGAAAAGAAAAATTCAGAGAAATCTATTATAAAATAAAAATATATCAATAAAAAGAAATGTGATAGAAAAAATTAGATTCTAGAATAAGAGGTTCACTGACTTAACAGAATTTCATTAGAAGGATGTATTGGTAGAATTCAACTAGTATGAGGATCAAAAGACCTTCTTGTGGAAAATGATTGTAATAACTGCACTGAGGAGGCTGAGGCAGGAAGGTTGCTATGAGTTTGAAGATAATGAGTTCAAGGCCAGCCTAAATTACACAGTCAGACTCTGTTTCAAAAAATAAAATTTAAACAAATAATCTGAAAACCCGAGCATAGATGAATAGACTAACAATCCAAAGAGAGATAAAATAAAATGAAGAACAGTGCTAAAGTAAATGTCTTAATTATGCAGAAATAAAAATGTTTAACAAAATAGATATGTTCAGCTAATTTAAAAACTGCATGATGTATATAAGTATCTATCCATTACATAGCACCTCATAAATTAGTATCATATTAATATTTTATTTATCAATTAAAATCAATTTAATTTTTTTTTTTTTTTTAGGTTTTTTGAGACAGGGTCTCACTTTGTAGTTCAGGCTGGCCCCGAGCTCAGCCTCCAACTCACATCACAGCAATCCTCCTGCCTCTGCCTCCCGAGTGCTGGGATGACAGGCGTGAGCCACCACGCCCGGCACTGTGGTATGTTGTCCTGGTTGCTGCTGGATGTGAGTCTCCATGCCCAGTATTGTATGTGGTTACCTGAGAATCGAACCCAGGTCCTTGTGCCTGCAAAACAGGCGCTGGAACCACTGAGATAAGTCCCCGGCCCAAAATCAATTTAATTTTTTAGAAGAACAAAGACTTGGAGAAATTTATGAGCACATTTAAATGAAACCAAAGCCTGCTATGTGAATACTGAAAGAGAGGAAAATAAGAAAGAACAAAGAAAAAATTTCAAATAAAATATATTATAGTTCTGTTGAAATACTTGTAGGAAAATGGATATACCTGAAAAATAAATGTTAAATTGAACTGATCCAACATAAAAGATTAAATACCATGTGGTGTCTCTCCATTGAGTAAGATAAAGTGTACATAAAAAGAAAAATAAAGGACTGATAGAAAGAAACAGTGATACATGTTTTCAGAGAGGATGGAGTCCAAGAAACTGATCAAGGAAGTAAAAAGCTTTAAATTTTATCATGCACTTATGCCAAATACTCATAGCAAATATGAAGATTTTATGTCATGAACATAGGATAAATATCATTATCATCATCATCAAGATGTGTTATTTACATGCTCCTATCCCCTAAGATGACTGAAAATTTCATTTATTGTGAACATAAAATTAAATTTCAAAAGAATAATCCCTGTACCATATTACATACACAAATCTAAATCACAGGAAATACAGATACTAGACATATACATAATTGTGCACCAAATCACATTACCTATGAAGTGAAGATAATCCATAGCGTTGGATAAAATCTGTGTATATCATATATCTCCTAAGATATAGTGTTTAGAATATAAAAATACTCATATCTTTATAATGAGTAAACCTAGTATTTGAAATGATCAAAAGACACTCACTTTTTAAAATAAAAGTATACAAATGGAGAATATGCACATAAAAACGATACTCAGCCTACTTACTCATTCACGACTGAGAAAAGAAATGTTGATTAAAATGTATATAAATTACAGCCCTTATATTTTGCTGGTCAGAATGTAATATGGCTTTTTAACAATGGAAATCATATTGGCAATTCCTCTAATTTTAACATATAAAATTATTATGTGACCCTGAAATTCTCCTATTGGGGAAGTACTAAATATAAATGTATTTTTGCTACAGTTTGTATAGGACTATTCTTAGAAGCATTACCCATAACTAAAAGTGAAAATGACTTAAATAAGCACTAAGTGAAGGTTAAAAGACTGTTACCTTATCAACTGTATAGGGTGAGGGGAAAAGGGAAAAAATGAGAATCAAGTTATGTCATATTCTGGTACAAACTCTCAATGCTGAATGCGATTATGATGTGTATTCATAATGTACAAATAGAGATTTTAAAAAAGACTGTTAACTTTATATACATTGGATATTATTGATCCATGATGAGGAAAGAAGGATACTTATAGTCTACAAAATAATTAAAATTGTAAAACATTAATCTCCATAAAATAACAGACACATATGAAATATATGAAATAAGTATGTAACAGAAATAGAAACTAGATCCATGATTTGAAACGTCAAATTTTTGTTGTGAGAATTATATCCCAAATTTTTGAAGAAAAAAAGAACAGATTACCTCATCATAGAGAGAAGTGAAAAGGGTAGTAATTTACTAGAAGAAAGGAGGAAAACTATCCTAAACAATTTACAAAGTGTGTTTCTCTACAACAGAAATTATTTAGCCATGTTTTTAAGTTCTATGAGAATTTTTATAATAGGCAGTCACTTCCTTATAGTATTGTGGTTGCAAAAAATTTATAAAATGTTTCCACATTAACCACTTTTATGATATATTTTGTATTTTTTATTTATGGTTGATACATAAAATATAAACACATTACATATTAATGAGTAATATGTAATATTCTGACAGTGTGCATATTGCATAATTGTCAAGCCAGGTTGAAAATGTATTTCCATCATAATGTTTGTTACGTTTTTATAGTCTTAAAAGCATAGTGGTTTTAATGATCTAAGCATTTATTTGGTATTAATGAACCTAATGAAATGGATCATTCTCTGAACTCTCTGAACACATAGACCTGATCGTCTTCATGTTCATTTTCATACCTTTTTCAAATGAAAAAAGTATTCCTTAATCAGTATAATTACTGCATTTCAATTTTGAGAGAATATTATCCATTATCTATTCATGTCAGACTTGAGATACTCAATTTAGGTTTATAAAGTAACTATGCATCTGGACTGCAGTTAAATATATAAATAACCTCATAAAATATTATAAAACATTGCATTTTAAAATTCTTTCCAATTTTCTACACTGTGAGAGAGAAAAAAGTGTGTGTCTCTCTGTGTGTGTACACAAATATAGATATAATTTGTTTTTGGATATCTTTGTTGACATAAGGGATATTTTTTGCCTCCTGGGAGATACATCATGGTATCTATCAATTAGTTTTGTAACTGACAAGAGAAAAATACATCTGTGTCAAAATACTTTACCAGTACTCTTCAAAGTAGTCAGCATTGTGAAGGACATGAAAAAACAGAAAAAGTATGACAGAGTAGAGGACATGATGCTCAAGGGGAAATAGAGGAACAGAGGGCCATTAAAAAACGCTAGGGTGGAGGGGAAAAGTGAGAATCAAGCCATGTCATATTCTGGTAGAAACTCTCAGTGTTTAATGTGATGATGATGTGTGTTCATAATGTACCAATAAAGATTTGAATTAAAAAAAAACCACTAGTTGAACTCTGGAAATTTATGTAAAGTTTTTTTTCAACTTTAATATTTGGATTTCCACAATTTTAGTATAGTTATGTAATATATTAATGATAGGAGGAGCAGAATGAAGCAAATGACAGCTTCTCTGTCACTGATGGTTTCATTTCCATTCAAATTCAAAAGACAGCAATACTAGTAACACCTGAAATCAGTGAATGTTGAAATTCTAAGGTCAGATATTCACTAATGTGAGAAAATTCAGGAATTGATTCATTTTATATTAAGCTAATTTTATTATAATAATGCATTCTGGATGATATTTTTAGATACATTCACATTATAGACATTTTAAACATCTCTCCCATAAAATGTATAGTAATTGTGTCTGGAAGCTGATATTATTCACAAAATGGTTCAAAATAGACCACACCCAATATTGATAGTGACTATTAGAGCTATGGCATTAGACTCAGAAATAAAAGAATTTCTTTTTCCTCTGTGTAACTATAAGGTGGCACTGGTGGTTCAGGGGTACAATTCTTCTTTCTCTTTCTTTATTTTCTCTAATGAGTAGACAGAGGACAGAATACAAACCTTATAATTATGGTTCAAGATGTGGAAAATAGCAACAAAACAAATGAAGCCAAAGAAACTTTGGGTATGGAAACTGAATTCTGAATTTAGAATTTCTACACTATATTATATGAAATATCCACTTTTTAAGAAAATTATTTTTGCATGGAAACGAAAATGTTAAATCAGAAAAATAAAGTAGTTATAAGTTTGCACTAAAAAAGGGCATTTCATTTAATAAATTAATAATGATTCATTTTAGAAAGATTTTAATGAATTAAGATAACTCACATTTGCACATAATGCACAGTGTGAGGTTACCTCATTAAACAGAGAGTATAACTAAATTGCAATGGTTAATTAAAAGAACTAATAAATTTGTGGCTTAAAAGTATGATTACTAAACTAAATAATATCAGGATATATGTGCTTCAAAGTGCACATAGGCCATTCTTGATGAATGGGACACATGTTAAGCCATAAAGAAATTCCAATATATATATGATTATGCAATTATAAATAATAGAAAATATATACTTAATTAATTTTAAATTTCCAAATGAAATGACCATGAAATAAATATTTTAAAACCATTATTAAATTTACAAGTACTTTGTAATTAAAAAACACATTTCCAAATTACTAGTGGGTCAAAATAGAAAAAAAAAATAGAAAGGTATTTAGATGAATGAATATACAGCATAAGAAACCTATATATAGCAGAAATATTTTGCTATAAATACTTTTATTAATAAAAATGCACGACATAAGAAAGAGGGTGTTGGGGTAAATAAAGACGTGGAAAGAATGTGAAAGCAATAAAGAAAAAAGGAAACAAAGATTATGTATATGGGTGTGGGGTTTGCAGGGTGGAGGAAGGTGAAAAATGAGAATTAAGTCATTTCATATTTTGGTACAAACTCTTAGTGTTGAATGCGATGATGTTGTATATTCATAATGTACCAATAAATTTAAATTTTATAAAATATTAGTAACCTAATCTTCTAATTGAAAAACATGCAAATAAGAGCTAAGCTAAAATCAAGCAAATATAAATAAAAAATTACAGCAGAAATAAATGAAATCTAAAATGGAAACACAATAGGACAAAAAAAACGAAAGGCATTTCTTTCAAAATTTTGAAAATGTTGCAAATTTAGCTAGTCTCTCTGGACAGGAAAGTCAGAATATTAAAATTAACAAATTCAAAAGTGAAAAAGAAGAAATTAATACCTAGATGAAATGGACAAATCTCAAGAAAGACAAAAGCTCCCCTACTGACATTAGAAGAAATGAAAAGTCTAAGTAAGGAAAACAAGTAAATGAATAAAAAAAAATTGGTGCAAGAAAATGCCAAAGGCCAGGTGGAGTTGGTAATAAATTCAAGCAAATATTTGAAAAATTAACCGTAGTCTTTCATAATATATATGATATATATATATCATATCTATATATATCTTCCAAAATATAAAACGTAAAGACTAACAATTCATTGTATGAAGCTTCTTTTAGAATAATAAAGTGTACTGAAGAAGGTGAGAAGATTAAAAAATTGTTAAATCATGCAGCTCCAAGCAGAACAAAAAGAGATGCCTCCCACTTGAGTATCAAAGATAGTGTCAAGTTTACCCTTCAATTTGAAACACAGTACTAGGATTGCCATGGTGAAATGCAGAGCTGGGCAAACTCTCCATGATCTCTACTGCCAAGCCAATATTTTTGAATTAAATTACTAGAAGAGAAATAAACAGTTTGTTGACTGCCACTACCACTATTTCCCTAAACTTGTTGACAAAGTGTGAACAAGACTACACTCACTGACTCAAACAAAGAGGTAGCAAGGACCACAGTTCTGAGTCCACAGCAGTGAGATTCAATACCAGGCAAGAACCAAAGGACTCACACTCAGGAAAAACCCAAGAGATGAAGGCCCTGTACATCCAAAGGCTTCCAGCAGGTACCTGCATTCATGTATGGCAGAATTTTTTCTTTGTTGTGCATCAGTTCCAACCTAGAGTGGATCTTGTGTACTAGACTTTCCAACTGTATAAGTCTCAATGCCTTTGAGATTCATGTGAAGCACAAGTTAATACCAGCCTTAGTGTCAAAAACACTGTCTCTATCAGCAACCACAAACTTTAAAAAGTATAGCTAGGATCAATACTACATTCAACAGGGTGTAGCACTAAGTTAGAACATAATTTAGTCTTGGAACCTAGTGAAGAAAACTGAAGCCTAACACTGTGTCTACCTCATTGGCCAAGGCCTCAGCACAGCATTTGAAAGAAGCCCAGTGTCAGGTGGAGATATGTTGCCCCAGTATAAGGATTTCAATTCTGAGTGACATTGACCCACAAGCCCAAATGAGTAGTGTGAAACCCATAGAAATACTGCCTTTCCTCTTATCCTAGTGCTGTGACCAGGCTATAGTACTCAAGGTGTGATCTGGTTTGGTGTCATTACTAATGGTAGATATGGCACTGAAGCCTACAGATAGCTCATCCATGGTGATTCTTTCCAGGCCTAATAGAAGCATTCAGTGTATAATCACCCACCAAATACTGCAGGTTAGGTATCTAGAACAAATTCACCCTAAGTAGAGGCTAGTTCTTGTTGAACAAAGCAATATAAGTGTAATTGGCAAAAAGCTTGTTTTGATTCATTCTCTAGCATTAAAAGACTGACAACATACCAACAGTAAGCTTTGGCAACCCTTGACTTAGCGTATTATCTAATGTGGAACTAGTACAAGTAGTTATAGAGTTAAAAGAAATAAGTTTACTTAGAAGATTTGGAGAAACAGATTTTGAACATTATCTAAATATCACATGATTTCCTACTTATATCTACATCTTTTATATTTTAATGTGTCAGTGAAGATAATTTTAAAATAAAAAACTATAGACTAGTATCCTTTAAAATATACATTCAATATTTCTGATACTAATCTATCAAAATGTAAAATTATTAAACAAGTAGATAAGTCAAATTTGTGTCAAAAATATATAGTTGTTTCCACGTATGAATACCAGTCTTATTAGTTTAACATTTTTAAGAGAAAAATGAAGAAAAACATATGTACATACTAATTGATTCATTACAAATTATTGAAATCAGTATCATTACATAACAAAAATATTGCACTAATAGTAAGTAGAAGACTTCATCCTTAACCTGATAAAGGACATCTGTGAAGAATAACAATTAATATCATAAGGATGAAAGATTAACAGGATCTCTCAAATCAGAAAAAATACAATAATAATATATCTTTCAATTAAATATATTTAGTATGCAAGAGAAAGTTTCTAAGTTACGTAGGCACTCTTTTTATTCACGTTGAAAAGGAAGGGTCTAAACTGTTTTTTTGTTGATTTTAGTCACTTTCTTATCACTAGACAAATTACACAACACAACTGGAGTTCAGCACACAGTTCAGAAGATTTAGTTGATGTTTGGGAGGAATAGACACAGAGGTGGCATGGTGAACGGGTCTATGTGGTGGAAAGCTGATCACTCCATGACCCCCAGTTATGAATATATGAGGGCTTTAAGGAACATTCTAGCTTTAAAGAGCAATATTCTACTAGAACACCTTATAGAAGACTCTTGTATCTTTTTAATGCAAAACGCATTTTGCCCATCTCTAAGAGTCATCAAATTCCTAAAAGTTTCAACAGTGCCAAAAGGTCTAAGTCCAAAGTCTCCTCTGATACTTAAGGCAAACAGTTAGTTGTGAGTACTTAAAGAAAAGTAATAGCAGCTAAGAAGCACATGAAGAAATGCTCAACATCATTAGTCATTCGAGAGATGCAGATGAAAACAACATTGAGATTTCATCTCACTCTTCAAAGAAAGGCTGCCATTTCACAATTAGCCAGCAACAAATGTTGGCGAGGCTGCGGAGAAAAAGGAAACTTTCTCCACTGTTGGTGGGAATGTAGACTTGTACAACCCCTGTGGAGATCAGTTTGGAGATTCCTCAAAAAGCTAGGATTGGAGGTCCCATTTGACCATACATCACTCTGCTAGGTATATACACAAAAGCATTAAAAGACTCATATCATAGTGACATATATGCACCCATGTTTATAGCAGCTCAGATTGTGATTGCTACACCTTGGAAACAACCCAAATGTCCATCAAATGGAGACTGGATAAAACAGCTGTGGTTCTTCTATAGAATGGAGTATTACTCTGCCATACAAAATGATAAGTTTGAATCATTTATACTGAAATGGATACATCTTGAGGATATCTTCATAAGTGAAATAAATAGGTCACAGATAGGTAAATATCCCATCTTTTTTCTGGTATGAGAAAATAAAGATGTAAATGAGATCTAGAATTGTATGTTATATATTGTGAAATAGAAAATACTCAAAATGAAATAGGCTGAAGGGGGAAAATAAGGAGATTATAACAAAAAAGAAAGGAAAGAAAGTTTATGTATATAGGAGGTGGGGGTGGTAGGGTGGGTAGGACTACGGGAAAAATTAAGAATTAAGTTGTGTCTTATACTGGTACAAATTCTCATTGTGGAGCACAATCATGATGTGTATATGTAATGTACCAATAAAGATTTCAATAAAAAATTAATAAAATTAAATTACACTTAAAAAAAGAAAGAAATTGGAAAATAAAGTGAAACCCTGCCCACATATACTGGCAGAGGTTAAGTATTCTCATTTCAAAAGGGAAAAATAGGACAACAGAAAACAATGTGCCCAAAGCAAAACCCATGAAGAAAACAATAAATGCTACAGCTTTGTACCTAGAGCTTGGAACAAAGGTGTGAAGTTCAGAAGGCCTGAGTGGCCTTCGGGGGCTTTGCTCACTGCTTGTGCTGTTCCTCTGAAGGCATAGAACATCCCTTGTTTCTTCCTGTGTAGTTGAACAATGAACTTCCCTGAAGGTGGTGCTTCACTCTCACAGCTTCACCCACTGACCTCTCAGTGATCACCTACCTAGGCCATCAGGATTTCTGAAATCTGAGTGGTAACCAACCTGACCTCATTGTTGTTGACACTCTTGTGTTCAATACATCCATATAAGGAGAACTTGGGTGATGCCAAGGTGTACTGTCAGCTCAAGAAATAGCCAGTCCACCTTCATTATGGTTGCAGTAGCCTCTTGAGTACCTGGATGACTAAACACTGTGAAATGAGCTCCTATGAACCAATTCCTTAAGCAGAGTTTTACAAGGAAGGCACCTTGGGCTTTTCTGCCCAAATTGCAGTCTTTTGTTTTCGGACCGTTGAGCCTTGGAATGATAGAATCTTACAGATTCCTGGGATATTATCAATGCATCATTCTTATTATTCTAAAGTATTTGGCTTATTTTTAATGTTTATAATTTCAGCAGCCACATTATTCCAGGACAAAGTTTACAAATCTCTATTTCAGGAATTTCCTTTTGGGGGATAGTCAAAATTTTTAAAATCACTCTTGCTCCATTTGCTCTTGATTCTCAATAAAGAGTTGGCTAAATGTTCCTATAGCACCATTCCAGAGTGAAATTTCCCCTATCAGATTAATTAGTCTTCTGCCTTTTGTCACAGTCTCACATGTCTTGGGATATGAACAAAAAGTATACAAAAATTTTGCCAAAGAATAATTTAGTCTTACGTCCAACTGCCAATGGCATCCTTGTTCCCAGATGAAGTCTCTTCAGCCTTGTCTTTGATGTCTTCCTCTTTTTTTGGCCTTCTCATCTTCTGTGCTTTGACCAGGGACTGAGGTTAGCAGCGGGCGGCTCGGGAAACGGCGAATGTGCCACTGAATCTGCGCCGGGGTTGGAGCTTACTGGCCTCCAGGCTCCTGCCGGAAGAGCGCCCAGGGACTGAGGTTAGCAGGTCAGAGTCTGGTTTTCTCCACAGCAACTGCAGAAGCACATCCAGTCAGCTTGTATTGGTGAGCAGGTGGGCCTGTTGGAACAACAGCCCCTACCATTGTAGTTGCACAGGGCCTACAGCCTACTGGCCTCCAGGCCGACTGCACAAGTGAGCCCAGAGACTCTGTACTGGTGATCAGGCAGGCCCATTGCAACCTCAGGCAGTGCCATTGTAGCAGTACAGGAGCGAGAGCCTTCCTGCCTCTAAAGCAGACAGGAGAGGGTGATCTGACTGTATTGATTGAGTGTCTCATATGGTGTGCCAGAACTAGGGGTTTTTCTTTAGGTCCCAATACAGACTGCAAAGAACAACCCAGGAAACACTGCTATTTTAAGGTTAATAACTATTAGGAGGTAAGTGACTTGCCTATATCAGTCATAACCATTAATGTCAATGGACTCAACGTGTCAATTAAGAGATACAGACTAGCAGAGTGGATCAAAAAGCAAGATCCTACAATCTGCTGCATACAAGAAACACACCTAATTCAGAAAGAAACCCATGGACTAAAAGTAAAGGGATGGAAAACAATACTACATGCAACAAGAAACAGCAAGAAAGCAGGAGTGGCAATTTTATTTGCAAACAGAATAGACTTCAAGCCAAAACTGATAAAGAGAGATAAAGATGGACACTATCTTTTAGTTCAAGGAAAAATCCAAGAGACAGAAATCACAATCTTAAATATCTATGCTCCAAATTCTAATGCACCCAACTATATAAAACAAATATTAATGGACTTGAAAAACCAGATAAACTCCAATACAATAATAGTAGGGGCCCTCAATACCCCACGGTCACAAAGAGACAGATCAACTGGACAAAAAGTCACTAAGGAAATCCTTGAGCTCAACCAGACTCTTCAGCAAATGGACTTAATAGATGTCTACAGAGTATTTCACCCCACAAAGTCAGAATATACATTCTTCTCAGCTGCTCATGGATCATTCTGCAAAATAGACCATGTGCTCATTCATAGAACAAGTTTAAGAAAATATAAAGGGATTGAAGTTATTCCTTGTATACTGTTGGACCATAGTGCCCTGAAATTGGAGCTGAATAGCAGAGGAAAGTCCAGGATCCTCACAAACACATGGAAACTGAACAACACTCTGCTGACTAACCAATAGATCACAAAAGAAATTAGAGAAGAAATTGAGCAGTTCTTACAGTTAAACAATAACCCCAGTACAACATATAGAAATTTATGGGACACAATGAAAGCAGTTCTATGAGGAAAATTCATAGCAGTGAAAGCCTACATCCAGAAAATGGAGCAAGCTCAATTAAACAACTTAATGCTGCACCTCAAGCAACTAGAAAGAGAAGAGCAAAACAAACCCAAAGCTTGCACTAGGCAAGAAATTAGAAGGATCGGGGCAGAAATTAATGCAATAGAAACCAAGAGAACAGTTCAAAAAATCAATGAATTCAAAAGTTGGTTCTTTTAGAGGATAGACAAAATTGATAGACCCTTAGCCAACTTGATTAAACAAAGGAAGGAAAATGCTCATATCTATGCTATTAGGAATGAGAGTGAAGAAATTACTACTGACCCAGAGGAAGTCCAGAGGATAATAAACACCTACTTTGAAAATTTATACTTTAATAAAATGGAAAATGTAGAAGAAATGGATACATTTCTAGACACATATGAACTCCCAAAGCTGAATAAAGAAGATATAGAAGTGTTAAATGCCCCAATAACAATCTGTGAAATTGAAAATGTAATTAAAAACTTGCCAACAAAGAAAAGCCCTGGACATGATGGTTTTACTGCTGAATTCTATAAAACTTTTAAAGAAGAGTTAGTGCCTCTACTTCTTAAACTCTTCAATGAAATGGAAAAGGAAGCAGTACTCCCAAACTCTTTCCTGGAAGCAACCATTACCCTGATTTCAAAAGCAGAGAAAGACCCAACCAAAAAAGAGAACTATAGGCCAATATCTCTAATGAACATCGATGCAAAAATCCTCAATAAGATCCTGGCAAACAGAATACAGAGAATTATCAAAAAGATTATACACCCTGACCAAGTTGGATTCATCCCAGGGATGCAAGGATGGTTCAACATACTTAAATCAATCAGTGTTATACACTATATTAACAGGATTAAGGACAAAAATCATATGGTCATCTCAATTGATGCAGAAAAAGCGTTTGACAAAATACAAAACCATTTATGTTCAAAACTCTACAGAAGATCGGAATAGATGGTCTCTATCTCAAACTAATAAAAGCTATCTATGAGAAACCTTCAGCCAGTATCATACTAAATGGTCAAAAATTGAAACCTTTCACACTAAGATCGGGAACAAGACAAGGGTGTCCTCTCTTACCACTTCTGTTCAATATAGTTCTAGAAATATTAGCCATAGCAGTTAGGCAAGAGAAAGAAATAAAAGGAATAAAGATTGGAAAAGAAGAAGTTAAATTGTCATTGTTTGCTGACGACATGATACTCTATCTAGATGATCCTAAAAACTCAATTAAAAAACTGCTGCACCTAATCGCCAATTTTAGTCGCGTAGCTGGTTACAAAGTCAACGTTCAAAAATCAATAGCCTTCATATACACAAATAGTAGACCCACTGAGATAGAAATTGGAGAGTCAGTCCCTTTCACAATAGCACCCCCAAAAATAAAATACTTAGGAATCAATCTAACAAAGGAGGTAAAAGACCTCTACTCTGAAAACTATAGCACTCTGAAAAAGGAGATAGAAGATGATATCAAAAAATGGAAAGACATACCTTGCTCCTGGGTAGGAAGAACCAATATTATCAAAATGGCTATACTCCCAAAACTACTGTACACATTCAATGCAATCCTGATTGAAATCCCAACAGCATATTTCACAGATTTAGAGAAAAAAATTCAAACATTCAACTGGAACCACAAAAGACCAAGAATAGCCAAAGCAATTCTAAGCAACAGGGACATGGTGGGGGGTATCACAACTCCGAACCTGAAACTATACTATAAAGCCACTGTGATAAAAACTGCGTGGTACTGGCAAAGTAACAGACCCGAAGATCAATGGAGTAGACTAGAAGATCCAGAAACTACTCCAGATACACTGAGCCACCTCATCTTTGACAAAGGAGCCAAAAATCCTCAATAGAGGAAAGATAGCCTCTTTAACAAATGGTGCTGGAAAAACTGGGCTTTAACTTGCCAAAGACTAAAACTAGACCTAACTCTTCCACCATGTACCAAGCTAAAATCAAAGTGGATAAGAGACCTAAATATTAAAACAGACACTCTAAACCTACTGCAAAACAGGTTAGGTACAACTCTCGAAAACATTGGCTTAGGGAAAGACTTCAGAACAAAACTTCTATAGCACAAGAATTGGCTGAGAAAATCAACAAATGAGGCCTCATTCTTTTAAAAAGCTTCTGCACAGCAAAGGAAACCACCAACAATGCAAAAAGGCAACCAACAATGTGGGAAAAAATATTAAACAGCTGTTCCTCAGACAAAGGGCTACTGTCTAGAATATATAAAGAGCTCAAAAAAATGAGCCCACCCAAATTTAAAGATCCAATTCAAAAATGGGCATCTGAAATGAACAGATATTATTCAGAGGAAGAAGTAAGAGCAGCTAAGAAGCATATGAAGAAATGCTCAACATCATTAGTCATTCGAGAGATGCAAATGAAAACAACATTGAGATTTCATCTCAATCCACATAGAATGGCTGCCATTTCAGAATCAGCCAACGGCAAATGTTGGCAAGACTGCAGAGAAGAAGGAACCCTTCTCCACTGTTAGTGGGACTGTAGACTTGTACAAGCCCTGTGGAGATCAGTTTGGAGATTCCTCAAAAAGCTAGGATTCAAGGTTCCACTTGACCCGGCCCTTGCCCTGGTAGGTATATACACACAAGAATTAAAAGACTCATATCACAGTGACGTAGGTGAAGCCATGTTTATAGCAGCCCAATTTGTGATTGCTACATCTTAGAAACAACCCAAGTGTCTGTCAACTGGAGACTGGATAAAAAAGCCGTAGTTTTTCTACAGAATGGAGTATTACTCTGCCATAAAAAATGATAAGTTTGAATCATTTCTACTTAAATGGACACACCTTGAGGATATCCTCATAAATGAAAGAAATAGGGCACATATAGGTACATATCACATCTTTTCCCTGGTATTAGAAAATAAAGATGTAAATGAGTCCTAAAATTGTATGTTATATATTGTGAAATAGAAAATACTCAATGTAAAATAGGAAGAAGGGGGGAAATGTTGAGATTGTAACAAAAAAGTAAGGAACCAAATTTTATGTATATGGGGGGGCGGTAGGGTGGGTAGGGCTATGGGAAAAAATGACAATTAAGTTGTGTCTTATACTGGTACAAATCCTCATTATGGAGTGCAGTCATGATGTGTATATGCAATGTACCAATAAAGATTAAAAATTTTTCAAAAAATGTACTTCTACAATAATAAATATGTAGATTAACAAAAAATCCTCGGTTATTGGAAGAGAAGAATCTTGGTACATTTCTGAGAATGGAGGAAAGTTAAAACTCTTATCAATTAATGATACATGAAGAAGAGAACAGTTACAAGGTTTGCATGACACAATGAAGAAAAATTAAATTATGCAGTTTGTTTTCAATTTTTACACGGATTCAGTGGAAAGAATTTGTTTTGCACTTAGAACAAGAGCAGACCAGGAGATCCAACTGTTGTACAAAAACAAAGCATCAGGAAATCCTATAGCAGGTGTTGAAGCAACATAAATTCTGCCCAGTTTTCTACAAAGAGGAGTTTTCCTCGAGTTTCAAAAGCGACTTTGACTTGGAATGTTCATCACATTTGGGAGAAAGCTTATGTATATAGGGGGTGGGGACTTTAGGGTGAATAGGGAAAAGAGAAAAATTGAGAATCAAGTCATGTCGTATACTGGTACAAATTGTCAATGTTAAGTGTGATCATGATAAGTATGTAAAGTGTACATACTTCAAAAAAATAAATATAATGCAGAGGTACAAGTTCTCTATGATGAATATAGTCATTATGTTTGTCCAAAATGTACCAATAAAATTAATTTTTTAAAAGGTTGAGAATGTTGAGATTTTGGGAAAGGATCATTGTATTTTGGTTGCACAAAGGATATTTCAATTCATTTCAGTGATAGACACATTGCTATTGTTCTGTCTCAAAATACTGCTACTTCTTTTGAACATTTATATCCCATCATTCTTGTCAATTTCTCAGGCAGTTCAGTAAATCTTATTTTGTGAATGTTACCTGTGCTATTATGGCTGCCTTAATTTTCTTTTTTTTTTTTTTTTTTTTTTTTTTTTTTTTTTTTTTTTTTTTTTTTTTTTTTTTTTTTTTTTTTTTTTTTTTTTTTTTTTTTTTTTTTTTTTTTTTTTTTTTTTTTTTTTTTTTTTTTTTTTTTTTTTTTTTTTTTTTTTTTTTTTTTTTTTTTTTTTTTTTTTTTTTTTTTTTTTTTTTTTTTTTTTTTTT
>PVIR01033955.1:0-17517 GCA_004026965.1 Petromus typicus
AAGTACAGTACATTCTCACTTCACTACCTAATGCACCAAGAGTACACAGGCACTTTTACTTGACACACCTGTCTGACACACAACTAATCACCAAAGATGATCCTGATTCCAGGAAAGGAAAGAGCCCAAAACAAGTTTATTTCATGGTTTCTGTGATTCTGAAATACTGCAATCAGGTGTTCAGGTGGTGACGTAAGCCATTGGCATCATCACATTATGCACTCAACTAAGCATTTCCAGGCTGCTACACTGAGCAGTAGCCAGAAACAAATCACCAGGCAACCATCTCACCCGCAGGTGTGACAACACCCACTGACTGAAACAAACCGTACAAAACTCCTATCACTTTCCTCTCATGTCTTGTGTGCCTATTCTTTCCAAAAACTATCTTTTTGACTATGTAAGTACTGCATTAAACATTTCAGTATGTACACCTCAAATTACATTAACCAAATCTATTACCAAAATAAAACTAAACCACCAAAAGTTAACACTTATATATACAATTAAATCCTGGTAAAACATAAATTGCTCCCCACTACCTCTCCCTACACAATATAAATTGGCCAATTCTTTCAATCGTGTTATAATAAAATCTGACCTAAATAACTTTGTAATATTGGATTCCATGAAGAAAAATCTTAATGTGGGTTGGGGATATAGCTCAGTGAGAGAATGCTAGCCAGGTATGTATGAGGCCATTTAAATTCTCAGCATCACAAAAACAAACAAACAAACACACAACCACTCAATGGTTTTCTAACCAAAAGGAGAAATCTGTACCACTAACATCAAATTATTGTTTCTAGAAAGGAAATTCCAGTGTTTGGCTTATCAATCTTTCAGAAGAACTGACTACAGCCAAGAAATGCATTAGAGCTAGTAATTATTCATTTGCTAATTTATCACTGCAGACCCATCATGAGAGTATAAATGTGTGCTTATTCAGGTCTATCTGCATTCACCATAAAGGCATCTATTATGAATAAGGAAAATGGCACCAGACAACTTATAAACGCCTAAATAGTAACCTACTTATCTCCCACTATGCTGTGTACCATTTACCTTACACTTCTTTCATTTTACTATGTTCTCCCTTCACCTACCCATTAAGTCCTCATTTAGTTCCACAAGAGAAGGTTTTAAACATTGGTTTGAATGTTATATACTTAAAGAGACAACTACAGTTGTTTCCAACTTTAAAATTTGAGTCTACCAAAGAGATAAAGTTCCTAAAGAATCAATTTCTAGTCTTCTATCCTTCACTACAAATTCAATTTACAAAACACTGCTATTCTGATAAAGATGGGCTGTAAATATTTTTTTCTATGCAATCAATCCTACTTGCCTATTAAAGTTCATTAGAAAACTAGTAATCTCTGTGATATAACCCAAGGGAAACATACATACAATTCCTCAGATACAAGCCAGGCGAAGTCTGCACTAAGCAAGAGACCTCATACAACAGCATGAAAGGCACCATGTAGTGTGGCTGTTGCTTCATCACTCTTTAAAAAAAAAAAAAAAGAACTTCAAAATGCATTTCCAAGTCTAGGCAATTCCTCAAAGATAGGAAAGAGAGTAATAACATATTTTCATATGATTTTAGAGAACATTTGTTTGTTCTCCCCTAAGAAGTTTTATCCCCAAGAATTCTGCATGCACCTACAAACACCAGAAATCATCATTGCTCAAGTTATTACACAAAATACTCAGCTAACATTAACAAAAGAGGGTATCACAGAAAGACTTTCAGTAGGGAAAAAAAACCCCTGGAGTTCCAGGTGAAAAACACACTTACCTGTGGAAGTGCGGTATTGAGCTGTCTCTGCAAGGAGTCTCTCTCATGACCAACTTCATGTAACTTCCCCTGGGTTAATGCCAATGTTTCTTGAGTCTCTCTCAATGTGTCAAGAAGACGGTCCCTTTCTTCTAGCATGGAGACCATGAGCTGTTCAAAGTGGGAATCTGCGTCTGGCTGTGAAGGGGAGCCAGATCCATGGCTTCCACTTCCTCCTGGGGGGCCTTCTGCTTCACTGATAGTGGGCATCACCTCGCACATCATCTTGAAACAAAAAAAACCAGACTAGAGTTATCGAGTGTACAATATGGGTTCCACAAACTCACAACTTTATGAGTATCTGTGGCTAATAAAGGAAAGTTGACAGATCTGTTATGCTTTGCATATAAATACTCTGCCAGGCTATACGACAGAAAGGCACAACGTGAAGACATTAAAGGTAAAGGAGACAACAATCCACGGAAGAAGAAAGAGAACTACCTACTTCTATTAAAGAGGTTTTGCTTGCAAAGCTAGACTTTTTAGTTTTGAAAACAAGTGTGCTTCTGTTATCAATTTTTTTTATCTTTCCGGTGGAGGCACATCACATCCAATCATTTTTCAGGAAAAGCACAGAAGGAGTATACAGCCAGGAAAACTGACAAGCACAAAATCCACCAGGCATCTTACAGGAATGTGTGCAGTCAGCTCCCGGGAAGAACTGCCGGCTCTCTGAATTCTTGGGCTGGATTTAGTGAATACTGAATCGGATTCGCTAAGATCCAAGAGAGAGATTTTTTTCAATGGCTGCAATGGCTGGTCAGTCAACTTAAGTTACTTACGTAAGTTTACAGCTTTAAAAAAAAAACAAAAAACACTCCACAATGGAAATACAAGTCAATACAGTGGAGAACGGCGAGGAACGTAGGAAAGGGGAAAAGTGAGATTATGAGAAGCTACTGGGTATGTCATGGGCCAAAGTGGGTGAAAGGAGCTGCTTAGAGATCCAGGCAGTATCTCGGGCAGGACGACTCTCGGGCAGGAGATGCCAAGACCGCACACCTGACGGCGACGACCTCTAGCACCACACCGGGTGCTGCAGAAGCCCCGACCCACTTACCCTAGAGCCCGCCTGGATGCGGCCACAGGTGCGCGGCCGCAGTACCAGAACCGAGGTCACCCGGGCGACGGGTCAGGGAGGGGGGCGACGCGCATCGGTTAGAATCAGTCCCTCGAGGAACTGAGGGTCCCGCCGGGCGCGCCAGGCCAACTGGCGAGTGCGTGCCTGAGCTTCGCCCCTGCCCGCCCCTAGGTGACATTTGGCGCGCGGACCCCTGGCCCGCGCCGCCCGTCCTGCCTCAGTCTCCCGCTCCTCACCTTGCTCGCCGGAGGGAGCGGCAAGGAGGCTCCCCGGCGGCCCGCGGGCGGCGGCTCGCTCCGGGCGAGCTCGCGGGCGGACAAAGGCAGCCCACGGCCGCTGTCCGCGCCCCCCACGCGCGGCCCGGGCCCGCCGCCAGTCACGAAGGCCGGCCCGCGGCCGGACACTGGCGAGCGCGGAGGAGCGGGCCCGGCGGCGCGTCGCCGGCGTCAACGTGCCCGACGTCGGGCGCGTCGGCGCGAGCGTCGGCACCGCCCCGAGGGAGGGCCAGCAGCGCCGCAACCCAGGTGCGCACGCGCTGTCTCCAAGGAAGGAGGCGGGGGGCACCTTCCGAGTGTTGATTGGCTGTCCTGGCCTGATCACCGCCCTCCATGCCCCGCCCAGGTAGGGGTCGCCAACCTGCCGCGGTTGGAAGCCAGGGTAGAAACTGGTAGTATCCTAACGCTTCAGTGTTGTTTCCTGTTCCCTTCAGCACCCCCGGGGACACCCCAGGCCTTTTCTGGGCGTCCATCATGCACCAGGCTTTGACACTTCACAAACGTCACGTCCACATAATTCGCCAGAGCGTGGTCTGTTTAAATCTGATCTGACCGAATCGAAAGCCAGGGCTTCAGCCACCCAACGCTCGCCTCCCGGGCGACCATAGAACGATCCCTTCAGACTCAGAAGCACCTGCTGTCTAAGCAAGATCCATATTCTAGCGCTACCTACCTTATCTGGAGAGGCGAAGACAAGCAGCTTGTGATTTGGAGGCTCCTGGGCTCTCTGGGGGGGCCGGCCTAGCAGCCAGGTGTGCCTGGAGGTGTGCTCACCTCCCTGCTGTCCCTGCAGTGAGTGGCTGGGATTCAGTCCCAATGCTGCAGAGTGGGCAAATGATGGAGACCTGCCTGGAAGGCTTTTAAAAATGGAACATGGATGAAAAGCATGGGAACCTGACTGGGAGGCACTCTGCGAGTCTGGGTCATTTTTATTTCTTTTTTTATTGGTATGTGTTTACGATATATAATAATTACAATCATTTTTGGAAATTGGTACATACACATATAGCATCTTAATCATTGTTTATCTCTGCAGACATTTCAAACAGCAAGTCAGGTGTGGTGGCGCACGCCTGTAATTCTAGCACTGTAGGAGGCTGAGGCAGGAGGATCTCAAGTTTGATCCTGGGCAATTTAGTGAGACTCTGTCTCTCTAAAAAATAAAAATAATGACGGACTGAGGATGTAGCTCAGGGTGAAGGCCTTGGATTCAATCTCTAGTAGTCCCCCCTCCCCTGTTCCGAGGCTTGGGAGGCCATACTGCCTTCCAGGACTTGTACTGTACCTTGCAGAAACAAATTAATAAATGTACACTTCAAAGATTAAAGTAAATGCGGGGGGGCGGATTTAGCTCAGTGGTTCCGGTGCCTGTCTTGCAAGCGCAAGGACCTGGGTTCAATCGCTGGTTAACCACATACAATACTGGGTGTGGAGACTCATGGCCAGCAGCAATCAGTACCACATACCACAGTGCCGGGCGGGGTGGCTCACGACTGTAATCCCAGCACTCAGGAGGCAGAGGCAGGAGGATTGCTGTGATGGGAGTTTGAGGCTGAGCTCAGGGCCAGCCTGAACTACAAAACGAGACTCTGTCTAAAAAAACAAAAGATTAAAGTAAATGCTTCCCCTCCCCCAAGAGCATTTCACAAACGCAAATGTCAGAGCATCTTCCCTGGTCCCTGCTAGCCATTGTTGGTAGTGAGGCAACCCGAGACCCAGAGCAGATCAAGCCTGAGCCATGTGCACATGGAGGATGGGGGAGGAAAAACTGAATCTTTCCAAGGTGCATTCATTGATTCCCCTCACTGTGAGCTCCCTGAGAATAACACTCCCTGGACTGACTTTTCCTGCCTACCAGTGTCCAGTCCGCTTTCTGTTTACTCAGTCCTTCACTCAATACGTATTTTTGAATGACTACATAAATATGAGGGTATAAATGTGAATTTGCACCTTTGACTCTCAGGATTTTTTCTGTTTTAAATTGTAAAGATGATGGCTTAGTTCTGTGAGATGTTCTACAGGGACTATTTGTCCCTCCTCACACCAGCAATTCTACACAAACCCCATTTGTCTCATCCAGATTCTGGAAATGACAAATTGTCCACCTCTCCTTGGGGGTATCTGCTTAGTTATTCTTCAGTATAACATGGTGCATGTATTTGTACCATGCTTACAAAGTACTGATCTGCTGAGAAATTGACACAATACTAACATTTAGTTCCATAGGATAGAATGTTCATTTATTTCATGGAGCCAGGCATGGGCCAGATTGTGGGAACACTATGCTGCAGAAAACATCACCTCCATCCCAAGTTCACAGGCCTCAGAGGGGAGAAGGGAACTGGATTATTGCAGTGTCCCATAAGCAGTGTGTGACTTGGTGCTGTGGAGCACCAGAGGAAGGAAAAGTGAACTCTCAGCTGGGTTCAGCGGGGTCCCCACTGAACTGGATCTTGAACAGAGTTTTTCCAGCAGAGAAAGGAAAAGCCCATTTGGTATAGCTTCAGAAAATCCCAAATTCCATTTATTTATTCATTTCATTCCCCTAGATTGCAAATCAGTTAGAGGAAACTTGTAGAGAATTTGAGAGCCAGGGATTTAGCACATTAGTTCTGGCATCTGCCTTGCAAGCCCAAGGGCCCAGTTCAATCCCCAGTAACCACATACCACAATGGCAGGTGTGGTACCTCATGCCACCAGCAATCAGTACCACATACCACAGTGCTGGACATGGTGGCTCACTCCTGTAATCCCAGCACTCAGGAGGCAGAGGCAGGAGGATTGCTGTGAATTCCAGGCTTGCCTGGGCTACATAGTGAACTCAGGGACAGCCTGAACTACAAAGCAAGACTCTATATCAAAAAAACAAAAAAAAGAAAGAAAGAAAGAACTTAATTGGCCCATGAAAAGAGATTGGTTAAGCCACTATACTTGCAGGTTACAGAAAACATGTCTGCAATTCACAATTATGTTCTAGATAACTACCTAGAGACAGACAAAATTCTGTTTCTTGATTGTGGTGGTAGTTATACTGCTGTGCATTTTTGTCAAAACTCAAACAGTTGCACTAATGTGATCTGAAAAGTGTCCTCATATTGTTCTAATAGGGAAATTTTTGTAAGAAAGCAAGTTGTGAACAAGTGTCCATAATGTGCACCTGAATTTTTTTTTTTTTTTGAGACAGGGTCTCACTTTGTAGTTCAGGCTGACCCTGAGCTCAGCCTCAAAATCACATCACAGCAATCCTCCTGCCTCTGCCTCCCAAGTGCTGAGATTACAGGCTTGAGCCACCACGCCCAGCACTGTGGTATGTGGTACTGATTGCTGCTGGGCGTGAGTCTCCACACTCAGTATGGTATGTGGTTACCGGGGATCGAACCTGGGCCCTTGTGCTTACAAGACAGGTGCCAGAACCACTGAGCTAAATCCCCGACCCGCACCTGAATTTTAAAAAGAAAAGTCTATCGGTATTATTTTGTCTTTTATTATTATTGTTATTGTTTTTTGCTATGATGAGGATCAATTAGTTGTATGTTTCTTGGCCATGTCTATCTCGAGTGGGGTTGTGGTTAGAGCTCTCATTTCCTTCTTTGTGCTAGCCTGTATTTTCCAGACTCTTTATTGTGAACATGGATTATTTTTATCATCTGGAACACCCCAAGTGTTATTTTGAGAAAACCTAGGCAAGAAAGAACTGTGGAAATTGCTTTCAGGAAATGAAACTGACATTTAGATATAGCTACACTACCTCTCAGACATATTTAGCTGACACACATTTCAGAGATTGGATAGTATCCCTAGAACATTTTTGTCAGGAAAATTAGGAAGATAAACAATGTTTTTCCTCCAATTCTCCTGTTAAAGAGTTGATAAAAGAAATTTGATAGTAGGAATAGTGAGAGGGCAGAGAATTTACTATACCTGAGATTCTGATTTTGCAAAGGAGGCTGCTGCAAGGCTTCCTGCCTCTGCTCTCTGGAAGGAATCTGGATGGATTTAATCACTGAATGGTTTAGGTGTGATCTGTCCCCCAAAGCATCATGTGCAACAAGTTTGGCCCTCCCAGTGGTGGTATTCAGAGGTGGTTGGTGGACCCTTTAAAAGGTGAGGTCTTGGCCGGGAATTTAGCTCAGTGGTTCCGCACCTGTCTTGCAAGCATAAGGACCTGGGTTTGATCCTTGGTAACCACATACAATACTGGGCATGGAGACTCATGCCAGCAGCAATCAATAACACATACCACATACCACATACCACAGTGCTAGGCGTGGTGGCTCACACCTGTAATCTCAGCACTTGGGAGGCAGAGGCAGGAGGATTGCTGGGTTCAAGGCTGAGTTCAGGACCAGCCTGAATTACAAAGGGAGACCCTGTCTCAAAAAAAAAAAAAAGGTGACGTCTAGCTGGGCACAGTAACTCACAGCTGAGACAGGAGAATCACAAGTTCCAGGCCAACAGGAGCAGCAGAGTTAGACCCTGGCTTAATGAAAAGGTTTGTTTAAAGGATGGAGCTCAATGGCAGTGAACTGGCCTAGTATGTACAAAGTCCTGATTTAACCCCTAGGGCTGGAAAGCAAATAAAAGTGGGGCCTAGTAGAAGAAGATTAGATTACTGGAAATATGTCTTTGGGAGAGAGTTCTTATGACATCCCTTGGTTAAGTTCAGGGGCATCCTAGTGAGTTTTTGTGAGAGTGTGTTGTAAAAAAGGGTAAAGGTCTTTCCCAGCTCTCTGGCTTCTTATCTACCTATGTGTTCTCTTTAATGTGTGTGTCCACCATTGGGATACAGTTGGCTATGACTTTTATTAATGAGGTATCTAGCCTTGAGTCTTTTGTTACAGTAGCAGAAAAGTGACTTATGCATTCATCAAATATGAGCATTGCCCAGAATCTCTCTCCATTCACAAGATGGAAGCAGGTCAAGAATGAGGCTTCCTGCCAAGGTCAAGATGCGACATCATCTTCTTGTAATATGCAGATAGGGCTGTGATTGCACAGCCTGAGGAAGGTCTGGGCTGGAAGAGTGACACAAGGCAGATGGTGAAGGATGTTGCCCTTCCTGTCGGAGAACAGTGAATCTCAGAGATGCAAAAGAATGTGCCCAGGGACAGATGGTTCAGATAGTGGCAGAGCTGGGACTGGAATCCTGGTGGAACCTGGGGCTCTTGCTTCCTGGTGCTGTCCCTCTTATTGTTGTGACAAAGGAATGACCTCTTTAAAGGACAACTGAAGTATATGCGTTTTTCAGTGAGTCTCCTCATTTGATGCTGCCAGATTAGCCCTGTCACCTGGCTAGAGCAACCATTTTTCTTATTTAACTCATTTCCTTCTTCTTCTTTTTCTCCCGCCAAGTAATGGGGATTAAACTCAGGGTCTTCCCACTGAGTTACGTCCCCAACCCTTATTTTATTTCTGATTTCAAGACAGAGTCTCACTAAGTTGATGAATGGCCTGGGCTGGGGTTGAACATGGAATCCCGCTGCCCTAACCTGTCAGAGTGCAAGACTTACAGGCCTGCACAACCTCATATGGGCCTCATTTCTTTCTGGAAACAGTTCCCACAGGGCTGCTCCTCACACTTCCCACTTTCAGCCAAGGAAACCGAGGTCCTGTGGCTGCCCAGTCAGGGAGCTCCTGGGGGTCCTGGCTCTACAACAGTTCTATCACCATAAGCCAATTGACTGAAATGTTGTCCATGGGACAGCCTTCCAGAACTGAGTTTGTCATCAGTCCTGTGAATACAGACACCTCCGGATAAAGTGATAATAAGCAAATCGCATTTGCAGAGCATCTGACAAACAGCCTCTTATCCCTGCAATGCCACAAATCCTCACAAGTATTTCCTCCAACCTTTTTTGAGTGAGGCGAGGACACTGAGACTTGGGAAGATTAGATGTGTCCTACACCTACAGTTTCTGATTTGGTAGACAGAGCCCAAACTTCTGTGGCTCCAAAGCCAGTGCTTTTGTAGGAACACAAGAAGCTGTCACCAGGCCCTCCACTTGGGTCAGTGATGAGCCCCCAGACTCACCAAGGGCCTGTGGATTTGTCTCCCATTGTTGACTCTGAAATACTCTCCGTATCCCTGTACAACACCAGGAACAGGGAGGCCAGCTGCTTAGCCTGCAGCACAGCAGGGCAACCTTTGTCTCACTCGTGTGTATAATTATATTTTAATAGCAAGTCATAAGCGTTTTGCGGCTCACTTCTCTCGACACTTCATTATGTTCATGAATGGAGCACCTGATAAAAAATAATGTCCAGCTATTAGAGGAAGAAGGATCCAGACATTTGACCCAGCCTCTCCAGACCTGCTGATCCCAGGGCTGATCTGCTCTGGACCTCGGGCAAGGTTCTACCATATACTAAGCTCCAATCTGCTCATCGGTCTAGTAGGGATAATAATAGCCACACCGCCAGACCAGGATGTGCATTGTGAGACTCCTCACAGCTGCCTGTGTGCTGGCAGTGGTAACCGCCATGGCACCTGCAGTGGAGGTGCTGCCGGCTCACCATTCCCCTTTGAAAGGCTCTTGTGTGCACGCAGGTCTGAAGTCACGTGGTCTGAATCTTGGCTCTGCTTCCTGCTGCTTGTAGGCAAGCTGTTCGCCCTCTGAACCTCAGTTTCCTCGTCTGGAATGCGGGGATGATAGCACCATCTCTGCTTGCTGTGAGGGCTGAGTTGGGAAGCACCGTGTAACTACTCAGTTCTAGAGGAGTCCTTTTTCTTTGGGGCCATGTCCATCCCTCCAGCCTCAAAATGAATCACTAGCATTGGTTCACTAGCATCTCATTCTTCTTTGGTCCTTATAGATTAGGGGGTGGCCTGCAGTGCTATTCTCGCCAATGACATTTAAGAGGGAGATTCTGAGATTTTCATCTCTAAGGAAGGAGAACAGTAGAAAGTCCCATTGCCTCTAGACTGTCCTCACTCTCTGGGATTCTGCCTTTGAGGACTGGGGCTGCAGAAGCCATCTTCAGATCATGAGGGAAGATATTCCCCACTGTCATTACAGGAAAGGCCTTCCCACCATTTTCAGGAAATTTATGTTCTCCCCATCCAAACAGATAAAAAGTCTGGGAGGAAACTGAGAGAAAAAAAGAGAAATGTATTATAATTCTCTTTAGAGAACTAAACTTAACAACATGGAGATGGAATTCCATAGGAATCCACTGACATCTGGCCAAGTCTTCGGGCAAAAACACTGCCAAATGGTATTCAAGTTAAGGTTGACAATTCCTGAAAGAGGAAGGAAGCACGTGGGAGAGGACCAGCCACCCTGGAACCAGTTGGTCTTGCTTGCCAAGGTGCCCTGTTAGAAGAGCCTGCTCTTGGCCCGCCTCAGCCAGCAGTGAGTCATTCTTGCAAACAAAATAAATATTCATGAGGTTATGTGCATGCCATGCTGCATACAAATCTTATGACCCATCTTCCAAGAAATAAGCAAATTATCCTGAAGTTAGTATCTTCGACAGCAATTCTGTGCAGTTCTGTCGACCTTACAAAGAGCACTAAATGTTACATTATCCCTACTATCCCAGGAGTAATACTGGCTGGCATTTTCCCGGATCTGAACATTTTCTGTAGGCTACAGGGGTTCGTGTGTGTGTGTGTGTGTGTGTGTGTGTGTGTGTGTGTGTGTGTGTGTATGATACAGAAGAAATAGTTTCACCATTAAAACAGTGGGTGAGCTTTGAAAACATTATGCTAAGTGAAATGGGCCAAATCCAAAGGACAAATATTGCAAGATTCCACTTGTATGTGGTCCCTTAAAAAGGCAATTTCATGGAGACAGGAAGTGGAATGGTGAGTGCTAAGGCTGTGGAAGCAACAGAGGAGGGACAGTGAATGTTTAGTGGGCACAAAGCTTCAGTTTTGCCAACTAAAAAGAATTCTGGAGAGGGACAATGGTGATGATTACCCAATGGTGTGCACGGCATTAAACGTGTTAAGTAACCATGAACTGTTCACTGAAAAATGATTTGAGTTACGAGGCTGAAACAGGAGGATCAAAAGTTCAAATCCTGTCTGAGAAACTTATTGAGACTTTCTTCAAATAAAATGGTTGAGGCTAGAGATTTAGTTCAATGACAGCATGCCTACCTCACAAGCATGAGGTCCTCAGTTTAATCCTAGGTACTGCAAAAAAAAAAAAATGAAATTAAAGGGCTGGGGCTACAGCTCAGTATGAAGACACTAGAGTCAACCCTCCATACCACTAAAAATAAACTAATCAAGAAAGAATGAGATGAACTGGTTGGGGTGGCAGATGACAGTAATCCCAGCTACTCTGAAGGCTGAGGCACGTCGATTGTGTATTTGAGGGAAGCGTGGGAAACTTAGCAAGACCCTTTCTCAAGAAGGGGGCATGGCTAGGGGAATAGGGTCAAGATGGGAAATTTTATGTCATATATATTTCAACACACACACGGCAACCTACTTTCTCCCTGTTCCCCAACTTGAAAATACTTTTGGACACTTTCCTAAGGTATTTTCACACAACTGGAGTATTTGTTATGAAGCAAAAAGCAAGACTATCAGATTGAACAACTCACCTTTTAAACACTTGATATATACGTGGGATTATCTTTAAATTTCCCAAATTACTTTTGTCACTTCTCTTTTCCTAACATTCTTCTCTTTAAATATTTTCTATTATCTAATGGCTATAACAGATAAAGATCATCTTACATGTTATTAAATTGGTAAATTTTATACACACATTATGATCACATTCAACATTGAGAATCTGTATGGATTTTTTGGCAGTACCAGGGATCGAACTCAGGCCCTTGTGCTTCCAAGATAGGTGCAGTACCACTTGAGCTAAATTACCTAGCAGCCCCTAGTCCCAAGTCTTAAAGATTAAAATCTGATGGAAATTTTGTGACTGTACTTTTGGGCAGGAGGCAGTAGTGGGGATGGAGGCCACGGTCTGTAGGCAAGTGCACTACTACTGAGCTGCACCTCCAGCCATCTGCTGAGAATTTGGAAACTGGCTGCTGATGTCCTGAAGGAAGACCACGTTGGAAGGTGGTGGCACCTGGGAGCCACCCAGTAGACCTGGTCTCGTGTCTGAGGCAGCAAACCACAAAACCATTTTCCTTCCCGTGGATGCTTCTGAAAGTTATAATTAACTTTTTTAGTTGACATGGCAACTGTCCAACATTGTGATTTTTATTCAGTTCATCTATTTATGCAACGTTATAGTGTCGAGCTACTTTAAGCCAGGCACCAGACCAGTTAGTGGAAACGCGTGAATAAATCAAAGCATGACAAGGCCTGGTCTGGGATGCACAACTAATGGGCAAACAGAAACTTTACATTTGGTTTATAAATAGCACCGCTGTGGCCGGTGGACAGGTACGTATTCGTTGGATCTGGTAGACTGGCCCTGGAGTTGACCTTGTGTAACAGTTAGGAGCTCTGCTTAGCCTTCCTAAAAAGTGTGTTCTCTGGCTCCGCCCCTGAAACAGAAGAAAGGAGGCCAGAGAGAGCTTGGCCAACAAACTCAGGGCAATGAGTTGACGCATCTCGTGGATGGCATTTTTTCCCCATGTCTGTACATGGTCATCCCCATGTGTGTCTGTGTTCTGGTCCCCAGCTCTTATAAGGACCCCAGTAGGATGGTGTAAAACCCACCCTCATGGCTACATTTTACTGTAAAGGTCCTGTCTCCAAATACAGCTACAGTCTGAAGTATAGTACTTGGGGTTATGAGACAGTTAGCCACCACCACGGTGGGGTAAAAGGCTGCCTTCATAGCACAACACGTTGCTTTCTCTGTCCTTATGCTTTTGCAACAGACCCATCGCGAGACTGATAAGACACAAAAGCAGAAGGCACACTGCAAGTCAGTTGTTACCAAGGAAAAACCCAAATAAACCCTCTAGCTTCATTTCCCCTTACTTGACTTAAAAATCATTAATTTTGTGCCAGGTACAATGGCTGGGCCTGTAAACCCAGCTCCTTAGGAGGGTAAGACAAGATCACTGGAAATTGAAGCCAGCCTGGGAAGTTTAGCTAGATCCTGCCTCAAAAGATTTTAAAAAGGTGGGAATGTAGCTCAGGTGAAGGGCCCGTGTTCAATCCCCAGTACCTGCTCCCAACCAAATCCCTGATTTTGGAAGTCACATAGCTGGGTAATAAAGTTACGTTTCCCAATAGCTTTGCTGTAGATGACACCTCTGATATGTGGGTTATGATAATAGCTGCTTGGGTTAACTCTGGGGTTCCTGAAGGCCACTTTTCATTTTCAAGGCTGATAAGGGACAAGTCTAAGATGAGACTCAAAGATCATAGAACAGATTTTACTGGATCAAGAGACTTGTATTTTTCTTTTGGTTTGTTTTTATTTTTTGGTACTGGGGACTGCATTCAAGATCTTGTACTTGTGAGGCACATGTGGTGTCACTGAGCTCAGTCCCCAGCCCTAGAGACTTGTTTTAAAAAAGAATATGAGGGGCCAGGGATTTAGCTCAGTCATTCTGGAATCTGCTGGGCAAGTGCAAGGTCCTGAGTTGGATTCTAGTAACCACACACCACAATGTCAGGCATGGTGACTCAGGCCTGCAATCCCAACACTCAGGAGGCAGAGGCAGAAGGATTGCTGTGAGTTTAAGAATGTAAGCAAGGTGCCAGGTGTGGTGGAGCATGTGTGTAATCCTAGCACTTGAAAGGCTGAGGCAGGTAAATCATGAGCTCCAGTGCTGCCTGGGAAACTTAGTAAGACCCTGTTTCAAAATTAAAAATCAAAAGTGCTGGGGGTATAACTCAGGGCAAAGGCCTTGGTTTCAATTCCCAGTAACACACATACATACACACACACGCACACACACACACACACACACACACACACAAATATTTCACTATCATAGGTAAAGAACATTCAGCGCTACTTCTTACCTTGCTGGTGAGCTGTGCAAGATAGACAGAAATCTACATCTGCGTGTAGCTGGGGCGTGATTTCTTTATTCTGCACTGCCCCTTTTCTGACTGTGTATTCATACTGTGTTCAGGGAAGAATCTGTACTCTTCTTCTGCTTCATAGACTCTCAGCCTGGTGCTTACCACATGTCACCTCTCTTGAATGTGAAAAGACAAACATCTCTTACTACTGAGTCAATGAATTTCCCTCCCCGAATGGAGCCCTAAACCCTGCTCCTACTATTTACTTGCCAAGAAGGGGCTCCTCTACCCTTCCCTTCCCCTCACCCCACTGTGCCTGGCGCCCAGGATCTACCATCTCCTGGCCCTGGGGTGATGAGACAACCACTCATGGCTTGGCTAGGAATGAGGAGGACATTGTCCTTGTCCCCTCTGGCTTAGCTGGTTGGACAGAGAACTGGCTGGCTGTGATTCAGGGAAAAGAAGGGGAAATAGGCTGGTTTCTTGGGCAATGGGGGTGGGGACTTTTCCTTTTAAATCTGGGCCAGAAAGCCCACTCAGAGTAATGCATCCCTGAGCTGGGGAAAGCTGCACCTGGTCATTAAGGGGAGACCTAGGCTAGGGTTGGGGCTGGACAGCTGCCAACAGTGAGCTGGGGAAGGGGTGACATAGCGGCCAATGCCACCCCTGGGATGGCTCCAATCCAGACACAAGAGGAAGCCACAGAGATGCCAGGAGGTGCTGCTGTGTGACCCATTTCCAAGAACTGCATTCCCTGGAGAAGGCAGGCAGGGCGCCCAGACTGGGCCTGGGGACGCACAGGCTGGGAGTGTCTTATGCCAAGTGTCACCACTTCCCAGAGCGGCCTACTCTTGCTGATTCACAGCACTGGGAGGGTAGAAACAGTCACGATCTCTTTATAGGGATTCCTCTGACCTGTCAGGTGGGGAGTGGACCCTCCAAATGCTGACCAAAAGCGGCCTAGCTCAAGTCTATGCTCAGAGGTAGGGCCAGGCGCGGCCGCGGTGGCCCAAGAGAGAGACTGGAGGGAGGAATGGGAATGGTCCTTCTGTTGCTGGCAAGGATCCCCTCTTGACCACAAGCTGGGGGCTGGGCAGCACTCTGTCTACCTGTCTGTTCACCTGTGTGTCCATCAGTGTGGATCGGGGCCTCTGAGCAAGTGCTCAGGCGTGATCTATGAGGCAGCTGCTGCCTTTGGAAGTCTTCTGGGGGCCCAGTGAGGTAACCAGCAATGGTCTGGCTGCTACAGAGCAGGCAGCCATAGGGCCCCAAGGCCACACGGAGTAATTCCTTCTTGCTTGCTGTGGCCCAAGCCACCCTGTGGCTCCTTTGGACCAGGCCAGGGAAGGTCCAGATCACTTTTTTTTATTATTATTATTATTTTCTTTTTTTTGAGACAGAGTCTTGCTCTGTAGTTCATACTGGTCCTGAACTCAGCAATCCTTCCGCCTCTGCCTCCCAAGTATTGGGATTACAGGCATGAGCCACCACACCCAGCACTGTGGTTCTGATTGCTGGTGGGCATGAGTCACCATGCCTGGCATTGTTATATGTTACCGGGGATCAAACCCAGACCCTTGCACTTGCAAGGCAGATGCTAGAACCACTGGGCTCAGTCTTCGGTCCTCTAGATCACTTTTGAGAGACCTTGTTCATTTAGACCACAGCCAACAAAGAACAAGCCCAGCAGACAAGAGCCAGGAGAGGACAACCCTTTAACAAATAATGGCACCTGTCAGTTCTTTAAATATGAGACATGACCTGCCCTCTACTCCGTACAGGGACAGGGTGCAAGGAGAGGAAATAGCAGGCCACCCAGCGAAATCTCAGCTGGTCTGAGGGGGTGGGCAGCAGGCACAAAAGTGCTCTGCAGACCACGAATGTGGGAGGGATGAGCCAGCTGCCTCCTTCCATTCTCAGCCTCATCCTGACAAAGCCACAGGGCACCCTCAATAATCTCCCCACAGAAACCCTGCTTCCATCTCTCTGTGATACCAAGAAGTACAAGTGGGACCCACTAAAATAGAACAGCAGTGTCAGGAGTATCCTCTCATTCCCAGAGCTCCTAAACTTGGTAAGAGAGCACCCTGTTCCTTAAGTAAATTTTGAGCATCTTCCTATATGCAGTGGGTGACCAGTGGCTCCTGAAGACATGTCTACATGCCAGCCTTGGTGCCTGTGATGGTGACCTCATTCAGAATCAGAGTCTTTACAGATGTAATTAAGTTAAGGATCTGGAGATGATACCATCCTGGATTTAGGGTGGACCCTAAATAGAATGATTGCATCCTTATAAGGAAAAAAAAAAGGACCTAGAGTCTCATAGGCTGTGTGAAAACAGAGAAGCCAGTGATGCAGCCACAAGCCTGGGGACCCCGAGGCTGGCTGGCAGCCCTTGGCACCTAAAGAAGGGTCTGGGACATTCACCTTCACAGCCCGCACAAGTAATCCTTTTGGAGAAACCTTAAATTTGGACTTCTGACCCTTAGAACTATGGGAGAAAAAACAATTTCTGTTACTTGAAGTCCCCTGGGTCTCCAGTTGTGGTCCCATAACACCTCCAGGAAACTCAGGTCCTCTAATGTGTATACTTTTGTATTTACATATTAAACATAAATACCTCATAGTCACATCCTAGGGACACTAGAAAACCACAGAGTAGGTGGCATGAAGCAGGAGCACACAGAACAAGGAGCGAGAAGCAGAACCTGGAGCCTGGCACCCTGTGGGCAGAGCCACCAGATGTGGTTGGTCAGAGACAATGTGGGGTGCAGGGTGTGGATATCTAAGGGTGCTTTGTTTCTCAAGGAGACTGGTGTGTGGGTGTCCGCGTTATGTGATGATTTATTTCACCTTGCAGAAACGTCACCTCTGTTCTTTCACATGATCGAGATGTTTCATAACAAAACCCCTTAGTTGGGGTCCATTGTTGCCTGCATCTCCCACATGTGCAAGCCTGGGGCTGAAGGAGTGAGGTTCCTAAAGCTCCCCAAGCCTTGGTGTCCTTCCTGGTCTAGTAGGGGTCATGACGATGCATCCTTCCAAAGACACGCTGAGGTCCTTGAGCTCAGCCCCGAGATGCATAACTAGTTGGTCCCTGGGGTGCTCAGGTCGTTTCAAATAGGACAAAAAGAATAGCCTTGAGGGGCCGGGGATTTAGCTCAGTGGTTCTGGTCCCTGTCTTGCAAGCTCAAGGACCTGGGTTTGATCCCCAGTGACCACATATTATACAGGGCGTGGAGACTTCTGCCCAGCAGCAACCAGTACCACATACCACAGTGCTGGGCGTGGTGGCTCATGCCTGTAATCCCAGCACTCGGGAGGCAGAGGCAGGAGGATTGCTGTGATGGGAGTTTGAGGCTGAGCTCAGGGCCAGCCTGAACTACAAAGCGAGACCCTGTCTCAAAAAAAA
>PVIR01033956.1:0-17528 GCA_004026965.1 Petromus typicus
CAAGGGGCTGCACCTGAGCCCACTGCACGCTTCTGATGGAGTGGTGTAAGCCAAGCTCTTCTGAGAGAGAGAGACAGACGCAGCCAGTAGCAGGAGCTTCAGGCAAGTAGGAGGAAATGAAACAGCATGTGATACTGGGGTTGGAGGCTCAGTCTGGTGAACTCACAGCCAGAATTCTCACCGCCTTCCACTCCCCCACTGTGCTGGAGCAAACCTCACCGCACTCCGCAGAGCAAAGTCTCCATCTGCCTTCAGCCCCAGACGCAGTCTGCTTTGGGGTTGGAGAGCTGTGGAAGCTTTTGTATTGCCTTCAATCTGGAATAGCATTACACGATTTTACAGAGGAGAGTGTGGTTTGCTTTCTATAGTTGATACCGATCTCTATCAATGTGAGGTTTAATATATTGACCCTGCTCTTGGGAGACTTCATTACACAAGACCACTGTGCTGATGGAGGATGTCAATCAACTCTGCAGGGAGGGATTACAGTTTGCGGACAGTGGCACTATCAACTGAGAAAAGTTATCACATACTATTTGCATATGTAAGGGCCGCCCTAAGAATACGCTGGCTTCTCACTTTTTGGATTAATATTTGGAAAGAAGAGAACAATTAAACTATTCTACAGAGGGAAATCTGCACAGCCTCAATGTCAGTAGTTGGCTCTGTTTTAAATTTGGGACAGAAATTAAGAAGCACAGCGTTAGATAGGTCAAGAGGGGTAGGGAGGGTGTTTGAGGCAGGATGAGCATGGAAAGTGACCTTTAACCTTGTAGTTGTAGAAGGAAAAGGTCACAGACCCCTCCCAGGGTCTGATAAACACCATGGATTCTTTGCCAGACAACACACATCACCACATATGTATAAAATCCCACACACATCCTTCGGGGAACACAGCCTCACAAAGAACCCACATAAGAGTTCCCAAAGATATGTAAGGAGACAGCCAAGGCCCTCTGGGTAGACAGTTCAGGGCACAGCACCACTGGGACAGACGGCTGGGACAGACAGAAAACAGGAGGGTGGGAAACCTGAACAAGACTCTCTTGCCCTTAGTCGCTTGCTTTTGTCACCAGATTAAGGGAAGTGAGCATTATATTCCCACTAGCTTTGCTACTGAAGACACCTCTGGCATTTGGGTCACAAGGGAAATTCTTTTTCAGGGAGTTGGAGTAGCTCAGGGTGGTGGAAAGCCCTGACTCTTCGCCTGGTCCTGTGCCCCTGTCCAGGGAGTAACTTTGATATCAGAGTCCAAACTCCACCCTCTGAGTGCAATGACACTGCCACCTTCTAAGCATGGGTCTGTGAAGAGTCCGGAAGCTGGATTACACGTGTGTAGACCTCTGGTCATGCTACCCGTCCTTACCACCTTTCCAGGCACCTTCTCCCATTACTCAGACCACTCTGCTTCTTTCTAAAGCTACCCTGTTAGCTGCTGCTGAACGAGTTGTTTTTCTTTTGCAAAACTTCATTTCGGTGATTATTGCATGGCTACAGAATAAGTCGGAAAACTAGGTGCAAAGGCTAGAATACCAGGGGTAAGGCAACATCATGCCCTCCTGCAGCAGAATGGCAGGAGTTAAATATTCTGGGAAGGATACACATTAAAAGCCAAAGAGGGGACCCGGAGCTTGACCAGGGCCCCTTTGTGAACTTTAACAGCCTCATGTGTAAGATGGGGACCACACACAGTGTTCGTATTTCATAGAGGTGTTTTAAGCTCGGTGTGAGAACAAATTGAGAAAACATCGTGAAGGTGTTTTCTAGACCTTCGGGTTCCTAGAGAATCAAATGGTATTTTAAGAAGATTAATTAGACTGTAACTTTGTGGGCATATTCGTCCACAGCTCTCAACTATGAGGCAGAGCATATTGAATATGGCTTGAGATTATTAGTCAGGACAACAGAAGGAGAAAGTCAATAATATATAGAAAACAAGCCACATGGAATGAACGTATCATTTAAAAAATAAATGCTTGTACTCCAGGTAGATTATTACCTTTTAATGTGAGTGGAAATGTCTTGAGTGGGATCAAGAAAGAGATGGGAAATATGAATCTCACAAGCCCCTGAAGTATTCCAAAGACCTTTCTTCCCAAACCAGATGGTGAATGAGTTAGACTCTCTGAATTATGGAATATTAAATTTTATAACCAAACCAAATTGATGTCTTATGCCTGGAACCAATACATGATTGAGTCTGTTGGGAACAGCTTAGATTATCTCTACTATTGATTCATGAAAAAAGTTCTGGCAAATGGTTTCAAGCAAGGAATCCAGACTGGGACAGCATTTGACATCCCAGATGTCCACTTTTTGGATAATGAATTCACCTGTCTTTTTCTAAAAACTTCCCAGTGGTCTATTAAATGAACCAGAGACATTTTAAAATATAAATGGAGATGTCTTGTTTACCAAATGTAAGTGAGCTGCTGGGGCATTTTGGTTTGGTGAGAATAAACACTAAACTTAGCTAAAAATTTAGTTTTCTAGAGTCGCTTCGTAAAAACTCATTTGGGCATCCAGAGGTCAGTTAGCTATTTGAAAGGAGAGAGGAAAACTGGCACCTTGCTACACTGGGAGGAAGACGTAAGAGATGAGTTCTTTTACTGCACAGGACAGTATAGAAGAGATTTACCTTGTTTGGGGGGCACAGAGGGATCCTGGTATCTTAAGACCAATCTGTTAACTCCCTAAAAACTTAATTTGATTCAAAGTTTTGAAGATTGTACTTCTCCAATTTATTCAACTATTCCGTGCTCATTGCTTAAGGCTTATCTAAAACGATAGCTGCTCTGAGCAGCCCGTGGCACTCTGAGTCGCTCCCCTGCCCTCATGTGACATGCGCTCATGTCACACGGCCCGGCTTCACGCTCACCGACTCCTGTATGGAGCTACTTGCTCAGCGCTTGCCTCCTTCCAAGGGGATCCGAGCCTCACAACAGGCCCTGCCATTCTCATTGTGCCTGGTACATGCGTGACCCTCATTTGTTAAGTGAGTGAATTCCAGAAATTTTGAAATAACAAATAATTTTGAAATAATGAAGCAAACTATAACTTGCTTACTGGCTTTCAGAGTTGTCTAATATCTGAGTGAGCAACAAGAATCACTTTTGAAGGCAAGAAGATGCAGGCTGTATGTTAAAAAGGGAAGAGTTCTTGACACACCTGAATCGAAGGGATGCGGTATTTATTCTGTGAAGACTTTGGATCTCGCTCTTACAGTGTATCTGTACTGATTCAGAGTCTCCTCACATCCTGGCCACTGTGGTGGCCTCTGAAATGTTCTGCCAGCTTTGGGTCACCATCCACGCCAGGCTATTCCATAATCTACCACCAGATCCATTTTCTACTGTGTGAAATGTGCCATGCCTGGGGTATGGTCTGTGTACCAACTTCATGTGTGAGAAGCTCGGGTGACATTGAGACCTGTCAGAGGTGAGGCTGATGGAAGGTCGTCAGGCTGTAGGACACCACCCCCGGAAGGAGCTAATGCAGGTGTCACGGGGCTGGATTGGTTCCTTAGGTGACGGGTTGCTATGAGGGAGTGCGCCTGTGATCTCTATTGCTCCCTTGCCTCTCTGCGCATGCGCCCGGTCTCTCACACACTCTCCGGCCATGCTGTCCACCCGAGCCCTCACCACAAGCCTGTAGCAGCACTGTGCTCCTTGACCTCCAAAACCATGAGCTGAAATGTCTCTTTCCTTTGTAAAGGAACCGATCTCAGATATTTTGTTGCAGCAACAGAAAAGGTACTAAGCTAATGTGTCCCTAACAGCAGGAGATAAAAGGAATTCAGTCATTAGACCTGGATTCATTTTCTAGCCTCACCACTGTCTGGCTGTCTGGCTTTGAGAAAATTACTTGTTGGAGACTGCCTTGTCTTATCTGTAAAAATATAGTACAATCCTGTTTCAGATGCTGCAAATCAGTTATTCTATTCAGTTCTCCTCCAGTCCCTCAGAAATAGATTTTATTGTACATTTTTCAAACTAAGATTTATTCTGTCCTCATTCTACAGACAAGAAATGAATTTAGAGAGGTAAAAAACCAAACCAAAACAAACAAACAAAAAAAACCCTAAGAGGTTACTAAGAAGATTAGCCCCAGTCCACTTACTCCCTCTCCAAGTATTCCAGCCACTCTCTATACAACCAGAGAGAAGAGCCCCTTCTAATCTAGTTCATGTTGTTTTGGGTTTTGTGAGACAAGGTCTTGCTATGTAGTTCAGGCTGGCCATGGACTCACTGTGCAGCAGAGGTTGGCCTGTAACTGGCGGCAATCCTCCTGCCTCAGCCTCCTGAGTGCTGGGATCACAGACGTGCATCACAATGCCTGACTGAATCTGATTTGTGTGAGGCCAGGGAAACGTGTGTTTGAAATGTCAGGAAGATATTGGTTAAATCCATGCTCATTTATTTTAATACCTTATATTCAGGTATTAAAACTATGCTGACTAATAACCCCCCTATTTCATAATGATGTCTAGTCCAATTTATGCTTATACTTAGAGCTTTTTTGTTTTAAGAAAGGATATATTTTACCATTCTGAAAATGAGAACAAGCCAAGCAGCACCTTCCACCCGGTGGCAGCAGATCCCACTGGCTGGCAGAGGTCCTGGGAAGCAGGGGGAAGAGCGATGGACCTCTGGCTTTTGCAAAAGCTAACATATAAACAAACACTCATGTCATGAACACAGCAGTGAGTTGCATCACAACTGGTGTTGATACTTAATACAGTAAAAGGAGCTAATCAGGAGAAACAGGTCTGGGAAGAAAATATCATACAAAAAGTATTGATAGCCATAAGAAGTCTCAAAACTGTGTCTTCACTGGATATTTCCTTTGCATTAAAAAAAATCCTTTTCAAGGATCATTCTGGCACCAATACCCTGGATGGACCTCCCCGAGGATGGAGAACTCAGGACCCACAGAGGTGGAGCCCCTAGGCGCAGAGCACTAAGGTTTTGAGTCTTTGGTCTGCATCTTCTTAGCTGTGTGACCTTCAGCAAATACCTGATGCTCTGGGGACTCTGTGCTGCTTCCCCAAGTGCCTGCTCCCCAAGCACAAGGAAGAAGCTAGGAGCAGCCAGGGACTGGTGCTGGCCAGGGCAGGGTCTCCAGGAGGTGCATCTGCCACAGCCAGGCTGGCCCGCAGGCACCTCCTGGCCTCTGTTTTTTCCTGCCTGTTGGAGATGAGGCTCTGCAGGCGTGCAGGAGTGCAGAGCCACCGGTGGAAGTGGCCAGGGCCCTGAAATGCCGTGTGAAAGGCTGCCAAGGCCAACATGGTCAACGCACATAACTGCCATCTGAACAGGGAATGAAGTTTATTGTGCTGAGTCATTGGGAATTCATGGCCTACTTATTACTGAGGCTAGAGATTAGTTTACCAATTCAGACTCATTTTGTCCATTCCAAAAAGAACAGTAATAACCCTACATCAGGGATTCTGAAGGTCAGAAAATAATGTATAGGAAACACTTCATAGCTTCTACAAGCCTTCTTCGCTGATCTGTTTCATCATCCCGGTTGCAGACTTACAAGCACCCAGGAGCTCCATCCCAGGCAGCTGTCCCACCCAGTGGACACCACGCTTCCCACTTATCCTGCTGTCCAGTGGAGGTTGCAGAGCAGCCTGTGAGAACAACCACGGAGAGCATCAGAAAATGGGCTGTTCTCACATCTGGGGGTTGGTTGCACTTTTTCTACTTTGCACCTGGAATCTTCCTGCATACTGATTCTTTTCTGGTGACCAAAAAGATGGCATATTGCTAATTTTAGAAAATGGATTGTCCCCTTGAAAACTTATCTTGACATCGATTTCCAATGTAGCAGTGTTGAAAAGTGATTGGGTCATCCACTTGTGGCTTAGTAAAGTAATAGCTGAATGGATCATTGTGGAAATCATTGTGTTGTAAAAGCGAGCTCTCTCTAACACATGCTCTGACTCACCGTGTGAAACCTTCTGTGGTGCTATGATGCAGCAGGAAGGCTCACCACAATCTGCCACTCTGCTCTTGAGTTTCCCAGCTTCTACAACCAAGAGCTAAATAAACCTTGTTATGATTGGGAGCTAAATTTGTCTTCTAAAATAAATTTCATGTGTTCAAAGGTGAAGGTTTTGAAAGGCAATTAGATCAGTATGCTATATTTATCAGTGGATTCATCCATTTATGAGTTCATAGCTAAATGTGCTATTAGGAGTTGGGGTTTAATTGGAAGAGTTGGGCCACCGGAAGCATGACTCAAAAGAGTAGATTCTCTGCTTCCGTGCTGTCATGGGTTGAGCATTTTTTTTTTAGTTTTTTGAGACAGGGTCTCACTGTGTAGTTCAGGCAGGTCCTGAACTCAGTCAGCTTTGAACTCAGCAATCTTCCTGCCTCTGTCTCTCGAGTTCTGGGATTCAGTCATGAGCCACCACCCCTGGCACTGTGGTATGTGGTACTGATTGCTAGTGGGCATGAGTCTCCATGTTCTGTACTGTTGTAAGTGGTTACCAGGATCAAACCTGGGCCCTTGCACTTGCAAGGCAGGTGCCAGAACCACTGAGCTAAATCCCCGGCCCCAGTTGAGCACCTTTTTACCCACCATGTTCCGCCCTCCTGACATTTCTGCCGTGCTACCTGCTTACCTTGAACTGAACTCTCTGAAACTATAAGCCAACAGAAACCTCTTCTTTTGTGAGATCCAGGTATCAGGCAGTGGAATGTGAATATAAACCGCTATTGTTTATGAAATTCTTAGTCGCAGACATTCTGCCTTAACAACAAAATAGACAAGATACCTATCTGTTATGGAAAATTTGAACATGATTTTGTAAAGTAAAAATATTCACTCATTGAAGATTAACATTACTGATAACTTGATATATTTCCCCTTATATTTCTCAAGGATAGGCACCAGAACCACTGAGCTAATCTCTGGCCCAAGGTAATATATTTTTAACCATAGCTGAGAAACAAACAATTTGGTGTCCTGTATCATATTTGCTTTTATCATAAGCTTATGATTATGAAAAGCTCTTTATGGTCATTACTTCAAAAGTTCCACACTATTTCATAATTTTCCTTAGTATATTTCTATTTTTTAGTATTGTATGTATACTGCAGTGAATATATTTCTATACTTTTGATTGCATACTTTGTGGTCTGAATTGTGTAAGGTTGTTCTGTTTAGGGGCTGGGTCATATGTACAAATCTACCACATTTTCACATGTGGAAGATCTGATATTTTTAAGTTCTTTATATGTTCTAGATAATAGTCCGTTATCTGATCAATAGTTGGTAAAAATTTTTTCCCATTCTTTGTATTGTTTCTTCACTCTCTTGGTAGTTTCTCTTGCTGTACAAAAGCTTTTTTAATAAGATAAGATCCCAGTTGTTGATTTTTTGTAGTATTTTCCATGTGGTTTTGGTTTTGTTTATGAGGTCTTTGCCTGTTCCTATGTTCCCAAGCTTTGTACATGCTCTCTCGTCCAGGAGAGTTAGTGTATCCATTTTAATATTCAAATCTTTGACCCATGTTGATTTTAGGTTAGTGCATGGTGAAAGTTATGGTCTAGTTTTAATCTTCAGCATGTGGTAAGCTAGTTTTTCCAGCACCATTTATTTAAAAGGCTATCTTTCTTGAAGTGAAGGTGTTTGGATCCTTTGTGAAAGGTCAGCTGGCTGAGTCTGTCTGGCCTTGTTTCTGCATCTTCCAGTCTGCTCCACTGATCCTCAGACCTGTTCTTTTGCCAGCATCATGCTGCTTTTATCACCGTCGCTTTGTCATATAATTTCAAGTCCAGGATTGTGACACCCCCTGCTTTGCCTTTGTTGCCCAGGACTGCCTTTGCTATTCTAGGTTTTCTCTGCTTCCAAATGAACTTTAGGATTATTTTTTTTCCTAGCTCTGTGAGATATGCTGTTGGAATTATGGTCAGGCTTACATTAAATCTGTATAACAATTTTGGAAGTATGTTCATTTTCACTATATTCATTCTTCCTTTCCAAGAACAAAGGATAGCTTTCTATTTTCTCATACTTCTTTGAACTCCATTTTCAGAGTACTATAGTTTTAAGTGTAGAGGTCTTTTACTTCATTAGATTAAATTCTATGTATTCCATTGTATGAATGCTATTGTGAAAGGGATTATTTCTTTGATTTTTTTTCTCTCAATAAGCTTATTATTCATGTACAGGAAGGCTATTGATTTTTGAAGCTTGACTTTGTATCCAATTGTGTAACTGAATTTGGTTATTAAATGTAAGAATCTTTTGGTGGCAATTTTTGGGGTATTCAGTGTAGAATATCATGTCATCTGCAAATCATGATAATTTAACTTCTTCCTTTCCTTTCTTTATTTCTTTCTCTTTCCTTTCTATTACCTCTTCCCTCCATCTCTTGATTCCCTTTGAGAAAGATCTATCTTCCTACTTCCTACCATCTTTTATTTTGTTCTTTATTTATACTTTGGGTTTTCCATATAACATGGACCAACTCCACATAACATATGTAAACATTGTGTACTGAACATATGTGCCAAAAAAAGATAAAATAGGAAAAGAAAGGAAGGGAATCAAGAGATGGACGGAGAGAGGAGGAAGAGAAGGGAAAGAGAGTGAAGAAAAGTAACTAAAATGACTAAATCCATATCAGGAATGTGAACATGAACTAGTAAAATCATAAGCTGATGCATGCACACACACGGAAAGAAAGGAGAAAATGCAAGCAAGTTCTTTTGGAGGCAGGGAAGTGAGATTCATCTTGGAGGATGAGTAAAGGCTTTAGAAGATGTTCAAAATGTTTTAGAGAATGGGAACAATTTTTCCCAGGGAACAAGCACGTAGAAAATGGTCTCTCTTGTCGGTGGAAGCTTGGAAGGAAGAGTACCGTTGGGGCTGCACCATGCCGTGCTGGCCACACTCTAGACCAGGGTGGACCGCGGGCTGCTGCTCTGCTGAGACATGCAGCTCCTGGTCTAATCCCACTGTCGATAAAAGAACTAAAGACACAATTTAAAGGTGGGGAAAGCTGGGGAAAGAGAGAAAAGGGGAGGGAACAGAGAAGCTGACAGCTCCTCTGGGAGAGTAGGGAGTATTTGAAAGTGTACTGCTTTGGATTTCTTGGGGACAGCTCCTTTTAGTGAGATCTTTGTCCAGCCAAGGTTCTCGGAATCTGATTGGCTCCCTAGCTTGTCTTTCATCCTGACCTTGGATTTCTTCCACCCCTGCATCCTTTCCTGGTGTTTTGGTGAAGCCCAGGATTATGGGTATGGACAGGTATTTTAGGCTGGTATAATACCTTAAGACAGGTATAATACCTTATGGACAGGTATTTTAGGCTGAAGGATTAAGTGAAGGGGGAGTTGGCGATTCTCACATTAATCTCATTACATAGGAACTTCCGGTCCTAGTTCTTTGTCTTCCTCGTTTGCCTGAGTCTAGCTGCCCTGTCTTTCTCATTCCTCGGCGTCCTCTGCCTTCGCCCTTTTTATTGCTGGAGTCTGGCTGCAGGGTTGAGCTGTCCATTAATTTCTTTTCATGTTTTCCTTCTAATAAGGTAAAGCTCAAGGAAGCTTTCCTCCTCTTTTCCTTAACCACAGTGCCCTCTATCCTACAGAAGGGGGCTTGGCTCACCCTTGTCCTCAATCTCCAGCACCCTTCAAAGCCACCCTAGGTAGCCATTCTAGGTAAAAACAGCATGTTGGCTGTGGATTTGACGGTTTTAAATAGGGCCTGTGCTGTGCCTTGTCCATTTGCAAGTCCACTGCGGGTATTGGTTGGGGAATTACATAGTTCCAGGTGACTGCGGCAGAAACCAGAGCAGCAGAGACCACAAAGGGGTTTGGTCCCGACGCTAACGGCTTAGACTTTATCCTGTAATCCAGGGTTTGCAAATTGGTAACCGAAAGTTTTTTTTTTTTTGTCTGTTTGTTGTTAGTGATTTGGGTTATTTGAATTTTATAAAGTCTTAAAAGCCAGCGCCTTCTAGCATCTGGTGGAAAAGTCAGAAGGCGTGACATCACTGTATTCTTGCTCTTGCCTGAGTTGGCCAGGTTACAGTTAGCTGCGCGGAGGGCCACTGGGCCCACGTTGGACAGTGCCTGCGTTGGACTCCGCCCCCCTTGCCTTCCGGGGGTGGGGGTGGGGGGCCGCCTGCACCAGGCAGCACGCCCTCTGGAGGCCGCCGGAGTAACTGCGTGTCAGTCGCAGGGTGCCCGGGTAATACTGGAGAGAAGGGACAGATGGAAATAAAGTCTGACACGCGCCTCTACTTGGGCATATACTTTAAATGTGGGAAAACTGCTCGCCTCTTGAATAGTGGAGTTTTTATTCTTCTGAAAAGTTCTTTCTCCCTTTTAGAATTATTTGAGGGTAGAAAGGAGGTGCACACAGCATTTTCCTAGGTCCCTGCTTTCCTTCTCGCTCCTGTCTTAGACACAGGCCTGGGTTGGGCCCAGGGATAACGTCAGGTCTGGGAACACAGATTTTCTGAGTTTACGGAGTCCCTGGCAAGCTCGAGCTGCATCCTTTCCCAGCTTTTCTAGTGTTCATCCCCTCTGAAGGCCGGCACAATGCTCTTCCAGAGCTTACCAAACTCCTATTAATAAAGTGAAATGCGGAGAGAGATTTAAAGGGGAAGTGTGGCAGCAAAATAAAAAAAGAAGAAAGGTTTCCGTACTGACCCCAGGGTTGTATGCAATCCACTGCAATCCCTTTCCAGATTATAAAGACAGTTTGGAGGGAGAGGAAGACGGTGACGCCGAGTCTCATTCTCTCTCTGCCACGTGCTCTGGGCCCCTTGGTGACCATCTGAGGGCCCTTAATATCCACTTCTGCAGCGGGGCAGGAGGACTGTGTAAGTGCCAAGCAAGTGAAAAGAAAGTAGTATGATCTGCCTGGCAGTGAGTCTGGCCAGTCTTTGTCTATCGCTGGAGCTAACTCATCCACAGTCTCCAGGGTATCCACTGATGCAATCACCTGATTCAGTGCCACTTCACAACCTGCACTTTTAAGTCAGTTAATGCTCCTTTGCAAGTGTCTCGATGACAAGTGTCAGGAGAGAGAGAAGGAGGCTGGGGACTCACTGCTGTGCATTTGCTCTCTCTGGCTCAGAACCTCTCTGGCTGGGGGGTTATTTTCCCACACTAGCTGTGGTGGTGGAAGCAGGTGGCAAGAGGATAGAGGCCACTTGATTCAGCACACATCTGTCCTGGTGCTGGATCTCAAGGGAGCAGAACAGGGCCTGTCAGGGAGTCCAGAGTGAGGAGTCTGCTGAATCTGGAGATGAGGAATAAGGCAGAGAAAACAAGGCAACACTGTCAAGTCAGCTCCGCTGTGGGAGCTGAGCACGTGTTGGGACACATGCTTCGCTCTATCCCCTTAAGGGGAGGGACCTGGGTGCACTAGGGAAGTCAGTTGCCTGGAAAATTCGCTCTGCTTCCAGAGTACAGAAAACGGGCCTTGGTGGCCAGAGAAAGTCCTCAGGCGGGTGCCAGCTGTTGGAAGTGGCCCCAGACTGTGCCAGAATGATGAGGACAAGAGCAATGTGTGGTATGGAGGTAGAACTTGCTACATATTCTTCGAGGACTTCCTGTGCGCTGGGCAGCCATACAACCATTGCAGAGATGGAACTCTGCCTCTGTCTTCACAGACCTCACTGTCAAGCGGAGGAAGCAAGCAGGTATCAAGCAGAGCCCTGACATGGGACATTTGGGATGGTGACAAAGAGAGTTATGTCAAGGAAAGCCTCCCAGAGATGCCATCTAACTAGAGTGGAATTAATACTGTATTTGTAGGTGGGACAGCACCCCGTGCAAAGGTCCTGAGGAGTATGTGTTTTCAAGTTTGAGAAGGTGCACAGAAATGGATGTACTTGGATATAGAGCACAAAAGAAGCGGGAACAAGGGGACATGGATGAGAACAAGGGTGGCTGAGCATCTGGAGGAGGAGCAGAGAGTGGGCTGTCGGAAACTGTGCGCATAGTTCCTTCAGGCCATTCCTCCCCAAGAGAAAATGCTCCCACCTCCGACTGCAAGTTCTTAAGTATTCATCTCTGGCATCTCCCTACACATTTTGACCTTGCAAATGAACTTTTCTCTTACACAAATTCACACAGAACTTTTAATATATTTCAACTAGAAAACCTAAAAAAATTATACTTGATTTTGCTACAGACTAAATAAACACTGAGTGAGCAAATTAATACTATTCTTGGATTCAGTGAGGAATTCAAGTAGTGCTTATAAAGCAACCTCTTTCATTAAAATAAATAAAAGAAGGCAGGAGTGGGGACAAATGTCCATAATCAGAGCACTCTGGGATGCTGAGGGAGGAGAGTCTCAAGTTCTAGCCTTGCTGGGGCAATTTAATAGCGTCAGTGCCTTCATGAGATCCTATGTCCAAAAATGGGAGGGGGGCTGGAAATACAGCTCAGAGCAAAGATGTTGAGTTCACTCTTCACTACTGCAAAACAAACCACCATAAAATGAAGATTAAATGGAGAAACAGAAACAATACCCTCACAATATCCATAGTATGCGGTGAGGCGTTGCCTGCTGTACTTTCTAGAGATGGCTGCAGTGATGCCTCCTAGCCTACTGTGTTAGTTAATTTTCTCTTGTTGCTGAGACAAAATACCTGACACCCAAGGTTAAAGGGGAAAGGTCATTTGGCTCATAGTTCACAGGGGTTTAAGTCCACAAACTAGCTGGCTCTGAGTCTGGGAGTAGAAGAGCAACATGGGGAGAAAGAGTTCATGGTGCTTAAACAGTAGCAAAACCAACAAGGTGCTGAACAGCATCTTTCTCCCCCTTTCTCTTATGCAGAACACGCAGGAAGGTAGCTCTCACGCCCTTAGAGCTTGTGCCCCTGGGCCTGGCCCCATCATGCATCAATCACATGTTCTAGATTCAGCCACCTCCAGAATGACCACATGAGGCTGTGGGAGGACATTAGATGTAAACCACAACACATGCTCTTTCTACAGCATGACTTCAGTGCTCCTTCTGAACACAAGGACAAGTGGTCCTTGTGCTCCTCCCTCATGAAATGGGATGGGCTGTGAGTACTGTGGTAAGGACACTGTGACATTTAAGGACAGGTCATAGAGGGTGCGATGGTTTGGATGTAGTTTAGTCGTCCCCCAAGAATTTGGGTTCTGGAAGCTCAGCCCTCAATGTGATGGTGCTGAGAGTTGGGGGACACTTAACCACCAAGAGGCATTTGTGGGGGCTGGTGAGTCTTTGGGAATGTTGTCCCCCAAAGGGATTAATGCTGGTCTTGTGCAGTGAGTTAGTCCGCATATGAGCAGGTCGCTTGTTATAAACAGCAGTCACTCTGCATCTGGCCTCCTCTGCTTGCTCATCTTCCCTTCTCTTCCTCATTTCTCATCCATGCTGTGATGCAGCCAAGGAGCCATCACAGAGACCAAACAGACAAAGCCTCTTCATCTGGGACTTTCAGCTTCAAAACTGTGAATTAAACAATTACAAAAACATTTTTTGCATCCAGACTCAAGTATTTTGCTATAGCAGTACAAAATGGACTAACAGAAAAGGCAAGACTTCCCTCAGCATTCTGGGGATACTTATCCTGTTCACGTCAGGGCAGCCAGGGAGCAGGGTGGGTTGAGATGACTGTCAGAGAGGAAGAGCCAGGGACCAGATATAGTACCTGAGTCATGCCTCACGTGGACACACCCGGAAGTATGCCTTGCTAATCTGATAGGCAGCTCTCAAACCAGTCAAGTGGACAGCTTCCTGTCCACCCCTCTTTCCTGCTGTCATGTCCCTGCCTCATGCACTGTACCCCCTAGAGTCGTGAGCAAAGTAAGCCCTTCAGCCTGTCAGCTGTGGCACCAGTACTGTGTCCCAACAGGGCAAAGCTGAACAGCGGTATGCCCCTCATCTTCTGTTGCTGTCACTGTATCCCACAGGTTGGGTAATTTAAAAAGCATAGAGGCTTGTTTAGCTGATGGTTCTGGAGGCTGGAAGACTAAGAATGTGGTCCAGGGTCCAGTAAGGAACTTCCTCCTTTATCATACCATGGAGGAGAACATCTCATGGCAAGAGAGCAGAGTGACAGAAAGATCTTGCTTCTATAACAAAACCACTTCCCTGATAACTCATTAATCCACAGTCACTTCCCAGAGGTCCCACCTCCATGTACCATTAACACGTAGGTTGGAAGATTACATTTCCAATGCATGAAATTCAGGGGTACATTCAAACCACAGTAGAGAACAATATTGAAAAAGGTCCACAGGGGCTGGATCCTGACAGTTTTGAATGCTGGATAAAGTGTGCTGGTGTCTGTGGATAGATCAGAGGCTGAGGTTATATGAGAAAGTTTGGGGGCAAAAAAGAAGTTGTAGTGATCTGAGAATACAGTGATGAGATTCCCAGCCAAAGTAGACACGGCAGGGAGAAAGAGAGGGAAGTGAATTTCAGAGAGGCTGCAAAGGAGGAGGAGGGGATTATTAGTGGGCAGGTAACCTAGAGTGAAAAGACGGTGGGAAGAAGAATGTTTAGAAATTTAATTTTGGGAAGAAGAGCTCCTCTAGAAAGAAATGAGCAAAACTTTTCTCTTCACTGATCACTAGTTTACTGCAGCGGTAAAAAAAATCCAGGCACTAATGCAGAATCCCTAGCAGCTTTGGCAAACCTGGGAAAGCAGGAAGAAGACTCAAAAGTTCCAGTAAATAGAAGAAGAGATTTCTATCATCCATCTCATCCTATGTGCTGGCGACCTCAGCCCCAGAGAGCAGCCTCTGGCTTTATTCACAGCTGTCCACGGGACAGATGTCATCTACCTGAAGCCCATGTGGCCGTATTTCATTTAGGGGAGAGAATGACAGAGATTTCCTATCAGGGAAGGATGTTACAACAGATGAAAAGGAGAAGATATTTAAGAGAAAAATAACTCAGCAGTACATCACAAATCAAGTTCCCCTTCTCTTTCTTACTGTCTCCCTCTGTCATCTTGCCTGACCTAATACTCCAAGTCACCCGTGATAAGAAACGTGGGCCTAGATAGAGTCCTGTGAAATGGCCTTCGAATAGGGAGAAGCCATGATTAATGCAGCCTCTGCAGGCGGCTGATGTTTTCATTCCTTAACTACCTCTTCTTCCTTTGGGGAACCAAAAGAGGCTGCATCCTACATGGAGGATGCATCCATACAGAGGCTCTCCTACATCAGAGGCGGGACTTGCCGAGCGCATTCCCTGAGGATGCCCACTGCGGTGACATAAAGGATGTTTCAGAATCCCTGACCCAGAATCCTTGTGCCATTCCCTAGTAATTTAGAGGTTGACTTCCACCTCCAATCTGAACATTTTGCTTCTTCATTCTTTGTCCTAATAAAACCTTTGGAGGTTGTCTCCTCTCTGCCTTCATTGTCTAACAATTCTGCTATCCTGGCTGGATCTCTGCAGTCAGGTTACGGCAAATTCAGTCATTAAATATTGGAAATTTGCATTAGTTTCTTATGACAGACAGGATGGCTGACCTGCTTTCAGACAAACCAAACTTCAAGCAAAAACTAATCAAAAGAGACAAAGAACGTCACTGCATACTGCACAGTGTAGGATGTTCATTATCCTGGACCCTCAACTTCTGGGTGCCGGGTGTCACTTTCTTGTTGCAGGGACATAACGTCCTAAACAAGTGCAGGGAGGAGAGGCTCAGGTTGCACAAGGCTGAGTCTGTGTTTGGCAGACTGAACCACAGAAACAGCCTGGAGGCAGGACCTGGGCAGGGGAAGGTTGCTCAGGTCATGGCAGCCAGGAAGAGAGGGAAAAGAGAAGAGCCTCAAAGGGAGATATACCCTCTGGGTCACCTCCCACGACCCACCTCTAACCAGGCCGCACTTTCTAATAGCAAGTCAGCAATATAGTCTCCAAGAGGCAATCACATTCCCAAAGTCTGCCCATCCCACACAAGGCCTTGGGGTACATTTTGACCTAAACTGTAACTTACTTCGGGCAAAAAAGCTTTCCACCATGTCCAACCCACTTATTAGGAGGCAGAATGGACTCTGTGAACTGTTTACTACTCATCAGGTACCTGATTCCATTTTTGAAAAAAGAAAATCCTGAAGAAATTTCTGTGAATGAAAAGTTGATGTACTGTCACTCACACCTCCTCCACAGAGGAAGAATCTGAACCTGCATAAACACACGCAGTGGCCATAGTTTTTCCTAGTGGGTGAGATTACAGGTCATTCCAACTCACTGTTTTTCTGATTTGACTGACTGAAAAAAAGGATTGCTTTTATGATCAGAAAAACTATTTCCATTTGGAAAATAAAAGAGGGAGGCGGTACAGCAAGGTCTCGTAAACTCAGCAACGCAGCGGACTGTCACGTCCGCAGGTCCTACACCCTGGGATTCACTAGCTGTAGATCTCAGTTGCTCCTGCCGTGTAGACTGGGACTGTCCCTAGCAGGCCTCGTGTGCGCACAGGCAGAATTGTGGGAAGACAGTCGGCCTGTTAGGGTGTCACTGCGGACCTGCTGTTTGGAGCTGGGACCTGGCCAGAGGCAGGTTGCTGGGGGCATGACCTGGAAGAGTACATCTCTCTCCTGCTTCTCTCTTCTCTCACTGCCTCCTGGGTGCCAGGATGTGAGTGGTTCTCCTCCCCTCGGGCCCTTTGTCATGCTGAACACAGAGTGCAACTTCTGAAGCTGTGAGCCCAAATAAACCTCTGCTCTTGAAACTGTTGGTATCAGGAATTTTGTTCCAGTCATGAGGAAAGTGACAGATAAGGGGGAAAAAAATTACATCTTTACTGAGCATATTCAGATTTTCTCCTGTTGTTATTTCCTGAGAAATACAGCAAAGCAACAACTTACATACCATCTACATTGTACTCGGTACTGTAAGCTATCTAGAGATGATGCAAAGCATCAACCGATCCTTCTGGTTCCAGTGGTCAGCTTCAGGGGCCTGGGGGTAGGGGGTGGATGGTTTGGGGATGATTCGAAGGAGCCTAAAACCTGGTTCTCTCCACGCACAGTTCATAGGTCAGGCTGTGACACCTGAGGTCAGGCTGTGACATGAACTGTGAGGAGCAGCTGTAGACACAGCAGAGGCATTGATTGCTCCCTCACCCATGGTAACCTGCTCTGTGGCCCTATAGGCCCAACTCCCCTGACCTAAGGTGTGTGTGGGTGGGCTCAACCTCATACAAATACTGCACCGTTTATAGGACAGGCTTGAGCATCTATAGATATTGTCAGTAGGGGTCCTAGAACAAGTCCCCTGTAGGTACAAGGGATGACTGTGCAGACGTTTGGGAAGGATAATTCTGTCTTTCAGGAGGCTGTTCTGTGCTTTTTTTTTTGAGATAGGATCTCACTTTGTAGTTCAGACTGATTTTGAACTCACTATATAGCCCAGGCTAGCCTGAACTCACAGCAATCCTCCTGCCTTTGCCTTTCAAGTGCTGGGGTTACAGGCTTGAGCAATCACGCCTGGCTGTGCTGTGCTTTGCAGGATGTAGAGCAGCATCGCTGATCTTTACCCACTCGATTGCAGGAGCA
>PVIR01033957.1:0-11888 GCA_004026965.1 Petromus typicus
CTATTTGTATCCTCTGTGTTACCGGAGCTGCAAACTGTGGGCTAGTTAGGTTCCCCCTTCGCTCTCAATGGTTCCTAGCTTGTGTACTCCGCAGAGCATGAAATCTCTACACCCAAGTGAATTCTTGAAGTCATGGAGGGTGGAGGAAGCAGACCGCTTGGTGGGTTCTGTGCTGAGGTGGGACGGTGAGGGGAAGCAGGCAATCCTGGTGTTCAGTCCCAGCACTTACAGCTCTAATCTCCTGAGCAAACCATATGTGATGCCGCCTCGCTCTTCCCCACAGAAGGTGTGTTAGAAAAAAATCACTTCTAACCCCCTTTTTGTGCGTAATATAATGATAACATGTCCCTATTTGCAAATCTCAACCCCAACGCAGGGATTAAATCAGAGCATGTGTGTGAAGCATTAGTCACAGGGCCATAGTAACAGCCCGTGTCACAACAACAAACAGCGTGTGATGGCTGTGTGCCCTGCTTTCCATATTCCTCTTCTTCTTATTCAATCCTCAGAACTAGTTTATGAAGCAAGTGTCACTATTTTCCCCATTGAACTACAGGAGATGAAACTCACATTGAACCCACCTCTTGGTGCTGCCTCAGTATGTGGTAGCAGAATAAGAAAGAGGCTGGGATTGTAGGGTCTTAAAGAAGGCCTAGGGAGAAGCCCTCCTAGGGCGAAGCCTAGGAGCTGGCAATCAGGAAGGAGTCAGAGGAGGAAACGCTCCATGTTGATGTATAGTCTGGGGTGAGGGGCCAGAAAGCACACCTCTTAAACAGAGATAAATGATATTAGAGGAGATAAGCTTTATAAGGATGGGACATTAGAATAAAGAAGTAGGGGAGGGCTGACAGGAGGGCAGGAAGGAGTCCAGGGTGGGCTGCAGTGAGCATAGGAATGGAGGGAGGTAGAACTTCACGGGTTGGTGGGTAATGCTTGGCAGTCATGTGCCTGGGGAAGGTATGCCCTATCTGGGAAGGATTCCAGGGTCAGTTTGTGTTAGAACTTAATATTAAAAAGAGGAAGGAAAAGCAGAGCCTGCCCCACCCTTGCCTGGAAGTGACAAGCACTTCACCCAACTTCTTAATCATACATTGAAAGTAGGACAGACTGGACTTCCTAATAGGGAGTGTAAAAGTAAATGCAGAGTCAAAGACAACTTCAAAATATTTGAGAAAGGAAATAAGACGATTATGTACACATACTAACTTTTCATGATGAGTGTGATTATGGTGTACTGCAAATATCTATTAATAAAAAATAAATATTTTAAAAAGAAAGCCAAAAAAAGATATTTATTGTGAAGGATTGGATGAATGGTGCTGTCAATTAAGATGAGATGGGTAGAGCAATGTTATCAGGTAAGATCAGGAATTGAGTTTTAAAGCTATTAAGTTAGAGATATGTATGAAGGACCCAAGTTCATACATAAGGAAGTCGGTAGGTTTCGTGAACTTGAAGTTTAGGAGACAGAGACTGGAGTCATCAGTGTTTACGTAGTGCTTAAAGCTGTAAGACTGGGTGAGATCAGATGGGAAAATAAACGAAGATAAGAATTTAGGCATTTTCCTCCCCGCAGCATTCAGAGGCTGGGCAGAAGGCAAGGAATTATTAGCATAGGAGGCTGGGGAGCGACCTACAAACAGAGCAAAACCAAGACAGTACAATGTCCTGGAAACCAAGCAGAAGAAATAAATCAAGGAAGAGTGAAAGACCGGTAATGGGAAATGCTGTTATTAGGTCAACAAAGAGATGAGAAGTGACCTTTAGATGTAGCAACCCGAAGGTCAGTAGTAACTTAGACCAGGGCAGTCGGGAGTGACGTGGAGATGGTGCTGGTGGGGGCTGGTTGCAGTCAGCATAGGAGAGAAAAGATGGGAGGAAAGAAATGAGAGACGGCAGGTATTTATTTTATTTTTAATTATTTTTTATTTTGTGAAAAAAATCCCCAACATTTCTTAACTAAATATTAAGAGAACAGCAACAAAGCAGTTACAAGAATGTCCACGTTGGCTAAAAAATATAACTGAGAAGGAAGTAAAACAAAAATAGTTAAAATAGCCTTAGATTTATGGAAAAGCTTTGAAGGTTATAGTTTCTGTATCTTCCTCATCGTACTATAACATCTTACCTTGATATGATGTATGTGTTTTGTTTTAACAAAACATTGTTTTGTTATAACTTAATTATTATAACTTAATTATTATTATAATTATTATTATTATAACTTAATTATTATAACTTAATTATTATAACTTAATTATATATAACTTAATTCCACTCTTTATTCACAGTTCTTGAGTTTTCTATCTTGGGTTCTGAAATATTAGGTAGAAACAAAGGAAATCTGCATAAACAATGAATTCAAGTTATAATGGGACTTCCAGACTGATAGTTTCCTGACTTTTCTTGTTTTTGATTCTCATTTTTTTCTATTGCCTTGCTCTCCCTACAATCCCCAACCCCTATATACATAAGCTTTGTTTCCTTCGTTTTTTTTGAGACAGAGTTTCGCTTTGTAGTTCAGGCTGGCCCTAAACTCACCTAGCCTCAAACTCAGCAATCCTCCTGCCTCTGCCTTCTGAGTGCTGGGATTACCAGCATGAGTCACATGCCCAGCACTGTGATATGTGTTACCAGGGATTAAACTCAGGACCTTGTGCTTGCTAAGCAGGTGCCGGAATCACTGAGCTAAATCTTCGGCTTTTCATTTTTTTGTTCTTATCATCAAATTTTTTTCTTTCCCTCCTTTACTTTCCCCTGTCCCCTGTCCCCCGTTTCCCTTTTCCCTTTGAATATGTTCTTCCTACTTCACAATACCTATCATACGTTCTGGACTTCATTTATACCTTCAGTTTCTTATACTATGGGAATGATACAGTATTTACACAACTGTGTCCTATTTATATGATGAATTTTTAGAAAAGATACATTATGGGAATGTCCACATTTATTTTGGGGGACTATTTCTATTGATAAATTTTTAATTTTATGAATCATTATATTAGGCAAAGTGTATTTAATAGGAAAATAAAATATTCATAAAATCAAATATTAAACTAATACATAATGAATGAGTACAGTAAACACTAACATTTTCTTCATCAACTGCTTACCTTCATCAACTTGCTTATAAGATCTAAAAAAATAACAGCAGAAATAAATTTTTATATATGAACTACACTGAAAATATAAGTAAAACTGTACCACAAAAATAACTTTTACTTCAATGATCACACCTGGGCAGTATTCACACGAAAATGAAAACAGCGCTTCCTATATGTGAGTGTCACCTACACTGATGGCATAGGTGGTTCGTTTTCCTGTCTTTCTTGGTAGCACATACAGTTCGTCTTGCTGGTCTTCCTTTTTTCCTAGAAGATCTTGTGATGTTTCACCTGTCTGTTCACCAGCCTCCTCCAGAACTCTTTTGAGGAGTTCTTTGGGTAGATACATACATTCTTCCGCTGTAATTAAACAGAGATGAATTCCCATCCCAATCCTCTAGGAAATGTCTCCGGGATATTTTGCACTTGTTATTTTCTCTGTAAACCAGGAAACTATTTTCATCTGACACATTTAGGATTGAGTGAAACACAGCCATTGGCCGACACGGTGTTTTGAGTGACATCATAACTGCTGCACACCTCATCAACAACATCTACTGTCTCTTATTTTGTTGTAAAATGTGACCATTTCTGGCTTTTTTGTCTTAAAGATTCAGTATCAAACTTTTCGTTTTGTTTTGAGGCAGGGTCTCTCTATGTAGTCTAGGCTAGCTTGAATTCACTATGTAGGAAGATGTGCTATGCCCTTTCCTAATCTCCCTTGATATATAATTGACCAGCTGTGCTGAAACTTATTTTATTTTATTTATTTATTTATTTATTTATTTATTTTTCTGGTACCGGGGATTGAACTCAGGACTTTGCACTTATGAGAAAAGTGCCAGCACCACTGAGTTAAGTCTCTGGCCCGTTGAAACTTATTTTAATGTCATTACTTATCCTGAGGTAACACTGGTGCATCATTGTCCAATCTATAGCATTAAATGAAAAAGCCGGCTGGCAGGTGGCCTGGGCAAAGAAAAACTTCTCATGAGTACTTTGTAATCATTTCATATCCTATTTGTTGCAACATATAAGTTTCGTGTTTCCAAGAAATGCATACTGATCTTCGTATAACTAGCTTAATTGCTATGCTCTCTTAACTCAATTTTATGTTTAAGTCAACAGAAAGGAAACTAATTTTTATCGTGTTAGCAGGTCCCAGATGTATAAAAGAGCCCTTTGAAATGACAGCTAGTAAATTTGACAATAAAGAGATGAGATGAGTTCACTCAAGAAAAAATGCTAATAAACTGATTCCAAAAAGTCATTTTGAAATAGGAAAGTTAAGCTCTTTTAGGGGATAGAAGAAATAATATCCAAAGAAAGGGAGTAAGGGGCCGGGGATTTCACTCAGTGGTTCCAGCACCTGTCTTGCAAGCATAAGGACTGGGGTTCGATCCCCCGGCAACCACATACCATACTGGGTGTGGAGACTCACGCCCAGCAGCAACCAGTACCACATACCACAGTGCCAGGTGTGGTGGCTTCACGCCTGTGATCCCAGCACTCAGGAGACAGAGGCAGGAGGATTGCTGTGAGTCCCAGGCTCACCTGGGCTACATAGTGAGCTCAGGGCCAGTCTAAACTACAAAGTGAGACCTTGTCTCAAAAAAAAAAAAAAAAGAAGTAATGGGGACAGTTTTCCAAAACAGATGAAATATGTGAGCAATTAAGTAAAAAACATGCAGCACATGTGGAGCAGAGTGAGTAAATTAGCATGTGTTTGGTTAGGAGTTTATGACACTGCTTAGAAGAAAATAAACAAGAAGTCGAGTAGTTATGGGTTATATTGCCAGGAGAGTTCAACACTGGCCAACAGGATAATTACTTTTGTTCTGAAGGAAATGCTCAGCTATGTTGCATTAACAGGAAGTGGTGGGGTAGAAGCATAATGATAAGGTTGGCCTTACTTTTTTCTGTTAGCTGAAGGCCCGGAAGTGGCAGTGGCTACTGTATGACGATCAAACCCCAGACCCTGTTGAAAGGAAGCCCAGTGCTAAGGCAACTTCTAGTCTTGCGAGAGCAGATGACAAGACATACCTTCCCACAGTGAACAAGCTGGGGGAGAATGACCTCAGCTAACCTCTGATCACCATCTCGACTGCCCTCATCGTTGATAGTGGACACCCGCCTGTCTGCCCTCTGGGAGGTATCTGTCTGGCATTTCTAGTTCAAACACTTCCCATTATTCCAATTTTTGCCCAAGGTGCTGTGATGCAAGACCTAAAATTAAGATTCAATATTATGCGATGCTTTGACATCTGATAGAGTCAGAGAAACGTGGATCAGCCTAACCACAAGTTCCACTCCTCACTCCATTCTCATGGATAAAGTTAAAGAACCTAACCAAACAACCTCCTTCTCAAGAACTGGACCCAGTTTTTGCTTAAATCTGTTTCCCCTCAGCCTGTAGAATTATTTGAGCAATACAATCATATCCTCCTGTGGAAACCAGGGGACAGCTTATTCTTTTGATACTGTGTGTCCTGCCCCCCTGGCTCCTGGCTGTTTACTCTGTGCCCAAGTACAACCCCACGTGGCACTAGGTGGCATTCAGTGCCCTCCTCTCCCAGGTGCTGAGCGTGTGCTGTTGCTCTCCTATGTGCAGTGTAGGTGTCAAGTGCCATCCTTAGAACCCCATACAATCTTTCACCATTGGGGTGTAGAGGAAGTCCGTAGGGTCTCACCAAGTTTCTTTCACATCTGACCCTCTGATCAGAATCCCGAGAGCGAAGGCTTCTGGGAAGGAGAAGCAGGAAGACAGTTCGGCTCTGCCTTGGGCTGCCTGATCTTAAGAAATCCCTCCTATCTCTCTTGGCTTCTGTATCGCTGAAGGGTCAGAGGCAAAACCAGGAACAACTGAGTTTAAACAAAAGGTGTTGTATTATCAGGATTAGGTGTTTTATAAAATTGCTCAAAGGGCTACAGGAGCCTATAAACTGAGCACTGGAAAAATTCCTCCCTTCCTCACCCTGATTTGACCACTGTTCAGGCAGTTACCAGCCGGAGAACCATACTGCCATGGTGTGTCTCAGCAAAATCAGTACCGTGCACTGTGCTTTCCTCCTCACTTGGACTTGGTTCAACACTACCCGAATGCATCCAAGTGATAAAACCCAAGCCGTAGCCTGGAAAAATGTAGCTTTTAGGGGTCTAGCATCTGCGTTGTAAAGAACTACTCCAAGTTATTTGAAATGAGTGTTGAATGACCTGCTCTATAGATTCTTCCACAGCATCTGCCTTCTGTTTTAACAATGGTCTTGTAACCGTGATGATGATAACAGCATTGCATTCTGCATTGCCCTGTTTCAGATAGATTCTGCTTTGCAAAATGACCCTTGTAAAGTTAGTATTATTTTTTTCCTTACCCAGTGCTGTAAAAAAACAAAAAAAAAAAAACAAAAAAAAAAAAAAACCCAAAACAAAAAAAACCGAGTTTGAGTAACCGTGACACTAACTGCCAGTAATTATTTCAGGGAAAAGAACAAGATAAACACTGGCCCCAAAATCCTCAAATCAGTAATCTTTCCCTAATTTTGCAGAGCTTGAGACATCTGATGGTTGCCAGAGGGCACCAAAGTATGAGTCAAGGTTTTCTAATCTTACTCTTTAATTAAAAGTGGAGTAATATTTATCTTTCTGGGAAATGATATGTTTGTCTAAACAATTATAGAGACTGGCCTAGGAGATGAGAATAGATTGTTATCTCAGGGCTGTGCTGGGAAAAGGAAGAAAAGAAAAAGCAGGCCTGGAAGATGAAGACTTTGCTCCCTGTGTAGTTTTCCTATCCATTGTCCCCTGTACCTCCCCTTTTAAAATTTTTAATTCTTATTGTTATCAGTACACATTTGCAGTACACAATTATATATATATATATATATATATATATATATATATATATATATATATATTTTTTTTTTTTTTTTTTTTTTTTTTAGGTTTTTTGAGACAGGGTCTCGCTTTGTTGTTCAGGCTGGCCCTGAGCTCAGCCTCCAACTCACATTCACAGCAATCCTCCTGCCTCTGCCTCCTGAGTGCTGGGATTACAGGCGTGAGCCACCATGCCCGGCACTGTGGTATGTGGTACTGGTTGCTGCTGGGCATGAGTCTCCGCACCCAGTATTGTATGTGGTTACTGAGGATCAAACCAGGGTCCTTGCACTCGCAAGACAGGCGCCAGAACCACTGAGCTACATCACCGGCCTAGACTTTCTTTTTATTGTTTGACATTCTAGCAAGTTTTTATTTTTAAAAAATTTTAATGGTGCATTTTATATATACCTTATGATCACATTCAACATGGAACATTTATACCAGTATATGACACACTTTGATTCTCATTTTTCCTGGAATTTCTTTTTTTAATTAGGCATGAATTTGTCAGTAAGGGGAGGTGACAAAAGATTGGTTTTTGTTTGTTTGTTTGTTTTTGAGATAGGGTCTCGCTTTGTAGTTCAGGCTTGTCCTGAACTCAGCCTGGAGCTCAGCAGTCCTCCTGCCTCTACCTCCCAAGAGCTGGGATTACAGGAATGAGCCAACACACCCAGCATTGTGGTATGTAGTATGGATTGCTGGTGGGTATGGGTCACCACACCCGGTATTGTTGTGTGTGGTAACTGGGGATTGAACCTGGGCCCCTGCACTTGCAAGGCAGGCATTGGAACCACTGAGCTAAATACCCAGCCCCAAGATTGGTAATTTTTTAAAAAGGCAATTAACTTGTGTCATATACTGGTACAAGTTCTCAATATTGAGTGAGACCATGATGTGTATATAAAATGTATCAATAAAGAATTCAATTTTTAAAAAGGCATTGGTACAGTTGAAGTCCACTCATCTAGACAATATCTAGAAAATTTCTTACTATGATGAAATTCTGGGCTTGGTTTTATATAAAAAGTCCACACCCATTCCCAACCCACTGAGAAATCCCAGCTGTTATGGTTGAGATCTAGGATATTCCCTAAAGGCTTGCATGTTTAGAGGTTCAACTTTTAAAAGGAACATTTCTACATTGTTGGTGGCAATGTAAATTAATACAAGCCCTAGGGGGTCAGTATGGAGATTCTTCAAAAAGCTAAAAATAATGAGTAAAAATTTCTTTTCTTTTAGCATGGTGGTGAGGATGTTTATGAAGTGGGTACCCAACTATTGGTCAGTACTGGCTGATATTTATTTTTCTTCAGGATGAGCATCAAGTTTTCCTTGTACCAATCTTCATTCCACTTCCAGTTAAGAGTTTTCTATTGTATATCAAATTTAGTATTTCTATAGGGCACTACTCAGTGGCTAAGGTAGCGCACTGATGGGCACGATAATCTTTTATATAATTTACCAAGAGTTGTAAAAAGTGATAGGGTAGTACACAGCCAGTTCTCCTCTCTTTGTTTTTTCTGAATTCAAGAAGTTAAAAATTAGAATAAAGTTCTAATCATTAAAAAAATTAAATGGTAATTAATTAACGCCAGTTCCTCTTGTTAGGTTGCAGATACCAACATCATACTTTTCTAATGAAAACATTTACTTTAATGTGATAACAGCTGGTTGTGCATCTCAGGGCCTGTGCTTAGTGATACAGGAAGCAGCTTTGCGCTCACCTGCCCTGCTAGACAAATAGCAAGGTGTCCGCGCCAGTGTCAACGTATCAACAGCTGAGATTTACTCACCTTACCCTCCGTGTTACATTTTTGTGTATTTACAATTTATTTTATTAAATGTTTTCTTTAGAACTAGTCCAAGTCATACAAAGTCACATGAAATATCTGCTTTTACACCTTTGGGAGGAGGTTTAAAATGAGTCACTGCATTTCTTGGCTTCAGATAATGACTTGGACCATATTAGCCAAAGAAATTGCAACAGTGAGACAGAGAAAGATATGCCAGATGGAGAAGAATAGAATGAAGACCTGGATTCAGGAGAGGAAGAAAAGCGCTATGTAAATAATGCTACAAAATGATCACATATGCCCACACGATCTAATGTTAGAACTAGATCAGAAAATGTTATTGGGTTCTTGCCAGCGGTGAGACTATTGGGGGGAATGCCAACACGACTTCAGTGCTGGAAATTGTTTCTAATGGACAACATGCTACACGATGTTGTGAAACACACCAGTAATGAAATATAAGTAAACGTCCTATATGCACCAATAGTAATACTCAAAAATATGTTTATCACAACATCTCACTATGTGGACTAAAAATCTTTGAAGAAAGACTTTATTGTTCTATTCATCAGAACCTGAAGGATTTATGGAGAAGTGACAGATGTGGTATTGAGATTTTTAAAGATTAATTTTAGTGGTACAATTTAGATATACAAAATGATCACATTCACCATATAGAATTTATATCTGTACACGATATATCTTGGTTCTTATGTTTTCCTTCATTTCCCTCTTTTCCTTCTTCCATTCTTCCTTTCCTTATTTAACAATGCTTTGTTTCCATTTCATTCTTTTCTCATTTTTTCTTTTCCTTCCTTTCTTTACCCCTCCCGCTTCTCCAATTCCCTTTTTCTTTTGAACAATTTTTTTTCCAATTTCACCATATCTATTATACATTTTGGGCCTTTTTCATAATTTCAGTTTCTCACAACAAAGACACAATTCAATATTTATACATGTCTGGTTTATTTCACTTTAGACTATGGTCCGTCCATTTACCTAGACTTTATCTATCTTTATGGCTAAGTACTACTCTATTGTATAACTCCCCACATCTTCTTTATCCATTCATCAGCTGATGGGAATTTGGGTTGTTTATGAGGTATAGTTATTACATATTGTGCTGCTACAAACATGGGGGTGCATATATTACTATGATGTGATGCTTTTAATTCTTTTTGGAAGATACCCAAAAGAGGGATACCTGCATCAAATAAGACTTCTAATCCTAGTTTTTTTGAGCAATCTCCAAGCTGATTTCCACAGTGGTTTCACCAGTCTACATTCCCACCAAGAGTAGAGAAGGGTTCCTTTCTCTCCACAGCCTCATCGGCATTTCTTATTGGTTGATTTCTTGATAATAGTTGTTCTTTCTGGAGTGAGATGGAATCACAGCACTGTTTTAATTTGCATCTCTTGAATGACCAGTGATGGTGAACATTTTAAAATATATTTTATCTGCCATTTCTACTTCATCTGACAAATATGTATTCACCTGTCAGGCCCATTTTTGGTTTGGGTCTTTAAATTTGGGAGGACCTGAGGTTTTCAGTTCTTTATGTGTTCTAGACATTAGCCTTTTGTCTGAATAAACTGGTTAAGTTTTCCTTCTCACTCTGTTGTTGTCTCTTTACTCTGTTGGTGATTTCCTTTGCTGAGCAAAAGCATTTTAGTCAGATGAGCTCTTAGCTGCTGATTCTTTGTGATAGTTCCTATTGACTGGGATTTTGTTCATGAGGTCTTTGCTCACACTTATGTCCTTGAGAGTTCTATTTTCTCTTCCACCAGATTTTCTGTTTCTGTTTTGATATTTAGATCTTTGATCCATTTTTATTTTAGTTTAGTGCATGATGAGGGACATGAGTACAATCTTTGAATTTCAGAAAGACATAATATTGACCTCATATATGGTGAAGGAAAATAAAGTTGATTTGATACTGTGAGCTTTACACTATGATGATAAGACTGATGGTGAAGTCAGACCTGGTGGTGCATGCCTGTAATCATATCATTCAGGAAGTGGAAGCAGGAATATGCTGGGAGTTCAAAGTCAGCCTCTACTGTATGGCAAATACAGGGTTATCCTGGACTACAAGGAGATACTGTCTCAAAATGAACAAGGAAGGCTTGAAACTGAATCTTCAAAACAAAGGAAGCCAGAGATAGTCACATTTTACAACAAAATAAAAGGTAGAGTAGATGTTGTTGATGAGGTGTGCAGCAATTATGATGTCACTCAAATCACAAAGTGTCGGCCAATGGCTGTGTTTCACTCAATCCTAAATGTGTCAGATGAACATAGTCTCGTAGTTTACAAAGAAAATAACAAGTGCAAAATATCATGGAGACATTTCCTAGAGGATTGGGATGGGAATTGATCAATGTTTAATTACAACAGCGGAAGAATGTATGTATCTACCCAAAGAACTCCTCAAAAGAGTTCTGGAGGAGTTTGGTGAATAGACAGGTGAAACATCACAAGATCTTCTAGGAAAAAAGGAAAACAAACTGTATGTCCTACCAAAGAAGACAGGGAAACAAACCACACAGGCCATCGGTGTAAGCGAAACTCACATATAGAACACGCTGCTTTCATGTGTGAAGACTGTCCAAGTGTGATCACTGAAGTAAAGGTTATTTTTGTGGTACATTTTACTTATATTTTCAGTGTAGTTTACAGAGGAATTTATCTCTGTTGTTATATTTTAGATATTGTAAACAAATAAACAATTGACATTGCTGTGTACAGGATCAAAAATGTAAGTAGATCATCCATCTACTCACACAGCTACATGAACAGACATGAGTTAAAGAGCATGTATTTAGTTGATAATTTTAATCACATCCCAAAAATATGACGTTCCTGGCCGGGGAGTTAGCACAGTGGTTCCGGAGCCTGTCTTGCAAGCGCAAGGACCTGGGTTCGATGGGCGTGGAAACTCATGGCTAGCAGCAATCAGTACCACATACCACCGTTCCGGGTGTGGTGGCTCACACCTGTAATCCCAGCACTCAGGAGGCAGAGGTAGGAGGATTGCTGTGATGTGAGTTGGAGGCTGAGCTCAGGGCCAGCCTGAACTACAAAGCAAGACCTTGTCTCAAAACAAAACAAAAC
>PVIR01033958.1:0-17513 GCA_004026965.1 Petromus typicus
GTATGAGAAAATGAAGATGTAAATGAGTCCTAGCATTGTATGTTATATATTGTGAAATAGAAAATGCTCAATGTAAAATAAGGTGAAAGGGGACAATGTTGAGATTGTAACAAAAAAGTAAGGAAACAAATTTTGCATATATATTTATTTTTGACATCTTGTGGATGAATGAAGGCCTTCACATATTTTGAGGGAAGTCTTATTAATTAAGTTGTCCAGACTGAAGTTGAACTTGAAATCATCCTGCATCAGCCTCTTAGAAGACTGGAATTACAGATAAGTGCCAACATAACTATCTGTAAACATAATTTCAATATAACTTGAATTAACATATTGCAGAACACTAAACTGGAGTAAAATTGCTTTTTTCTTTATGGATTCCAAATTGAGTAAGCACCATTTCAAGAGAAAAACATTCTTCCCTATTGATCATCAAATGTCAGGTATTTTTCTTGTCAAGTTCCTTTCTTCTCCATATAGTCTGAAAAAGAATGTATTTCTCAGATGTGTAAATATCGTATCTTTCCTCTGGTATGAGAAAATAATGATGTATATGAATTCTAGAATGTATGTTATATATTGTGAAATAGCAAATACTCAAAGTGAAAAGGGGTGAAGGGGAAAAACAATGTGATTATAATAAAAAATAAAGGAAACAAAGTTTATGTATACAGGAGGTGGGGGTGGTAGGGTGGAAAGGGCTATGGGAAAAAATGAGAATTGAGTTGTGTCATATACTGGAGTGCAATCATGATGTGTATATTTAATGTACCAATAAAGATTTTAAAAAAGTAAAAAAAAACAAAGAAAGTAAAATTTGTTTTTAATGGGAAAAATGGAGCATCTGTTCTGCAGCTGAACACGGAAGTGTATAGATAAAGTCAACATAAAAAACACATGGCAGAAAATGCTGAGGGAGTATAGGCAATCTAAGAGAGAATCCAGCAAGAAGCATGCTGTGGAGTGTTCATCCAGCCTGGGAAAAAAACTAGATTGGAAATACATGAGTGGAGTGAGCCAAAAGCAGAGGCAGAAACAAAGTCAAGAATGCATGGGTGGAGAAAGCATCTAGTTTAGGGTTATATATATAAGCATTCATCCTGGGGGAGAACTTATGGAATCGTGAGTGAAAGCTTCCATCAACCAAAAACAGAACACAGCAGAAGGTATGGATTTTTGAGGACTTTCTATCCTAGGGGAGGAACAGGAGATATATGAATGGATGAAAGTGTACCTATCCTAAAGTAGAAACTAGCAAGAGGGGTATGAGTGGAAGGAACATACAGATGTGAGGAAGATATGGCAGATGTGCATATTGAGGACACAAAATACTGAATGGTGTAGAACAGAGCCAGTCAGTGGGAGACAGGGGAAGAGGACTCAGCCAGAATCCTTGTAGCAAATTCCAATCTCCTGTGAGTCCCACGGCAAACGAATTAACAAACAACAAATGATAAAATTGGAACCTTTAGAAAAAGGCTGAGCCCGGGCTTGACTCTTGCTACTCTGAGCAACAGCAACAGAAGGTGACCTCCGAATACCCTGAGCTCGTGTACCTTTATTCAGTACCAAGTCTTCACACCTAAAATCTTAGCATGCATAAGGCAGGGCATATATCTAAAATAATCCCTGTACTTGAGCATCCTGTAGGGCAGGGCAGATATCCACCAATAATTCTAGTAGTTGATCCCTCAGGGTAGGGCCGGGCAGACATCCTTAAATCTAAGTAAGTCCTAAGTGTGAGTAAATTGTCTGCAGTTCCCAGCACCAGCCTAGGAATCAGCCCTTCTTGGGGAATATGGTAAAAGAGATTCAGTTTTGTGAACTAAAACCTGCCAGATATGTAAAGAAGCAGAGCATCCTGGTTAGGAGCAGATTTGACAGTGCATTTTTAAGTGATTATGCCAGTTGAAGAGAATAAATAAATGGCAAGTTGAAAAGTGCAGTCAAGCTTGCTCAAGAAAATGGGAAATACATAGTAAAGAGATGATCTATCTAAGAAGACTCTGCAGGAAGTGTATGTCATAGATCATTCTACTATGGGATATAATGACAAGATGTGCATGGATAGGATTTGCATCTAGACCCAGTGAGAAACAAGGAGAGACACTAGTACAGAAAGTGGTGTGGTAACGGAGGACCCAGCAGAAAGCGTATCAGTTTAATGTAGTTATTCTGGAAAAAGATTTTGAAAGCACTGCAAAGGAAGACAATATGACCAATCTGCATAGCATATGTTGCAAAGGCGGCAACCTGTGCAAAGGAGGTCTGAGCAGGAAGTTCATGGAGTGGAGAACGCATGCAAGACCTGACATGTGGTTACATGGGTTGTTGGTGTAACTAACTGATTAAGTGATACATCATTGGAAGTTATTGTCAAGGGTAGGAATCAGTCAAAGTGGAAGAGGGAACTGAGTGTCCATTTAGGAGGACGACCCAGGTGGAAATACATGGCTAGATGTTGGAGCAGTGTGGAGGAAGACTCAACCCTAATTTGATTAGGGTGGAACAGCCAGTCAAGGGAAGACCCAATGCACATTCCACTTGTTGAGAAAGGAGTTACATGTGAGAATAAGTGTAGGGTCCATGGGTGCTTCTAGGCTACCACACAAGATTCTGCAGATGTGAAGGTGGAGCATGCAATAAATGCAAGTGTAGAAGGTATAGCCAACTGAAGGAAAGACATGGAGGTAAGCAGATAAGTGGAAGGTCAGTATCCTAAGAAAGAATTATCCAGGAATTGCAAGACTTGAAAGACTGTCCCACATAAGATAGGATTCAAAAGAAATATCAGCAGTGGTGGGAGAAGCCAGCCTTTAAGGGGTCACCAGTAGGCACATAGGTGAACCTGGACAATTGTAGTAAGGCTATCTATCAATTAATGCCCATCAACTGGAAACTGGATGAATAAGATGTGGTTTTTTTATAAAATGGTGTGTTACTCTGCCATAAAGAATGATAAGTTTGAGTCATTTATACTCAAATGAACAGACTTTGAGGACATACTCAAAAGTAAAATAAATAGTTCACAGATGTGTAAATATTGTATCTTTTCTCTGGTACCAGAAACTGAAGATGTAAACGAGTTCTAAAATATATGATGGATATTGTGAAATAGAAAATATTCAAAGAGAAGAGGGGGTTATGCATAAGTAATGAGGGGAGAGAAAAAATATGATGGTAAAAAAAGCAAACAAAACTTATGTATATAGGGGCGAGGGAATGTAGAGTGGTCAAGGGAATGGGACAAATGAGAATTAAGTCATGTCATGTACTGGTACAAATTCTCAAAGTTGATTGTGTATAAAATGAACCAATGAAGATTCAAATCTAAAAAAAATACAAAGGAAGAAGACAATATGATAATAATATGACAATAAAACGAAACAAACACAAATATTTAGCATTAACCGAAATTTAGGACTTTTTATGGAGAATAACCAGTGCCAAGAAAAACTGAAAAATATAGCGTATGTTATTATTATATAGAATCTCTGATATTTGAGCAGATTCACACTGCAAATGAAAAGCACACTTTTACACAAGCTCCTTAGAAACAGGGGTTTATATCACTGTAATATATGACTCTAGATGGACTGCAAGCTCCTTTGTAATAATTTTGGGAGGGAGTCCATCAGAACTGAGTCATATTCTATGAAGTCCTAACACAGATTTTTATTCCTCTTTAGATTTTCTTATCTGTAAAAGAAAAATGCCTTTACCTTGACAAAATAAGATAGTCAGAATAATTTTGTTTTACTTATATGAGATAAAGAAATTCTAGAGATCTCTTGTACAGCATTTGCCTACGGTTAACAAAACATACTGCATAATTAAAATGTAAGAGGTCAGATTTCATAGGTTTTTACAAAAAAAATTATACTTTATATGGATAACCAATACTGGAATACTACATTACATGCTACATAAAGCTGCATCACTTTAGGAAGAAAAACATCCAAATACAAAATATTGTCATACTTTAACACTGATAGATCAGAGAAGATATAGTTACTTTCATTAAACATGAAATATTATAATTTTCAGGTACTTAAATTATATGAATTTGGATTCTAAAAACTGATTAGAAGTAGGTTCTCAGGGAAAAATACATTTGTGAGTTAATAAATCCAAAATTCAATTTTCTTATTATCATGGAGTTTTAAAAGTACTCCATTGTTGTAATCTATTATTTATGTATGCATGCCAACCAAAAAAGAGCTTCATTCAATTTTTTTAAAAAATGTAATGCAGTAGATTAATACCATACAGAGATTCAAAGTCCCTTATTTACTCTCTCTGTTAGTCAGTTTTCCTGTCACTAGGACACATTACTTGACACCCTACAATTTAAAATATGAAACTTTTCATTTGGCACACATTTCACAGAATTCGGCCCATGGGCAGCTGACTCTAAGGTAAAAACATGATAGAAGCACATGGCAGAGAAAAAATACTTCGTGCCTGGTGGTTAGAAAGCACAGCAAGGAAACAGTGCAGGAAAAGAAAGGACCAGACACTATATTAAGTATCTAGGTCTCACCTCAGGACTCACTTGGACACATCCAAAATTGCACTCCACAAATCACATGGGTAGTTCTCAAGCCAACCAGGTAACACAATCAAGCCTAGCTGTCATTTATACAACCAGGAGTAAGGGTTATCTCCAGTCTAGTAGATATATTGGGACAGACACACAGTGCTTATCACTCAGTTTTACAAATCACAGCCATAGGTCAAGAGCAAACACAAAAACAGTAAACCTTGATACAAGTATCTAATAACTGTCCTCCTTGTAGGCAGCATGAAATTCTTTTTTTTTTAATTGTAATCTTTATTGGTACATTACATGTACACATCATGATTGCACTCCACAATGGGGATTTGTACCAGTATAAGACACAACTTAGTTCTCATTTTTTCCCATAGCCCTACCCACCCTACCATCTCCCCATATACATAAAATTTGTTTCCTTTCTTTTTTGTTATAAGCTCATTATTTTTCCCCCTTCATCCTATTTCACTTTTTTTTTTTTTTTTTTTTTAGACAGAGTCTCGCTTTGTGGTTCAGGCTGGCCCTGAGCTCAGCCTCAAACTCACATCACGGCAATCCTCCTGCCTCTGCCTCCCGAGTGCTGGGATTACAGGCGTGAGCCACCACGCCCGGCACTGTGGTATGTGGTACTGGTTGCTGCTGGGGTGAGTCTCCATGCCCAGTATTGTTATGTGGTTACTGGGGATCGAACCCGGGTCCTTGCGCTTGCAAGACAGGCGCCGGAACCACTGAGCAAAATCCCCGGCCCCACCCTATTTCACTTTGAGTATTTTCTATTTTGCAATATATAACATACAATTCTAGAACTCATTTACATCTTTATTTTCTCATACCAGAGAAAATATGTGATATTTACCTATCTGTGACCTATTTATTTCACTTCTGAGGATATCCTCAAGGTATGTCCATTTAAGTATAAATGATTAAAACTTATTTTTTATGGCAGAGTAATACTATGTGTACTATGTGTAATAGTATTACTCTGCCATGAAATTCTTTTTATATTGACCTAAAATATAGAAAAATAAGCAGAAAACCAACAAACCATATTCTGTGACTTCTATCAAACAGTGGGGAAGAGATCTTAGCAAATTGTCAACTCTTTAGAGAGATATCCAAACAGTCCAATCATAAAACAAATTCTCAGCATATAAACAGGAAATTGTTCTGTTCATTATACACACAAGGGAACTGAATACATGTATTTATATAACTTGCACATGAACAGTCTGGAAGTATTGCTTATAATAACTAGCAGAGAGAAATAACACAGATGTCCATCAACTCTTAATGGATAAGCAAAATATGATATAATGCGTACAATGAAATATTTTGTACCATCAAATAATGATGTCCTAATATATTCTGTGATATGGATAAATCTTGAAAACACTATTCTAAGTGAAAAATAACATTAAAATTCCTACCATTATTGTTGACACTGAAGAACAAACAACCAGCCATAAATGAAGCAGAAAGAACAGGAACACTAATGTCCAAGGTAAGAAAAAAAATTGTAAAAACAGAGTCAATGAATGCATTTGATTCATGTATGAAGGAAACACATAACAGATTTCAGCATGCTTAAGATGGACTTCCATCACTGAAGTTTACACAGCTTTAGCTAGGTGAATTAATTTAACATGTCAGAGTATGTTTTCAAAAATGAGTAATGATAATTATCAAAATATATAAAATTTTGACACTCATGTAGACATCACTCTATATTAAAACACTTATTCATAAATATATGATAAGTATAACCAATTCAAAGGAGAATCAAAGAATGTAAATGCAGATACTCATCAGGAACACTGATATGAATGTGAAAGCTCAGGCAAAAGTGGTTTGATTACTTTCAGGAGGAAAGGACAACAAAACATGTACTACAGGTTTGTGTCTCTCAGGGACTACCACTTAGAAGGGGATGTAAAACAGCTCAGAGACAAAGTAGAGTGAAACAGAAAGGTGACCTGAGATTGCTTTCCACAGGTAAAGGTTTTGTTTGAACAGGTTTTTTGTTACAATTCTGTGGTCTAAAAGAAAATTAGAGTTTTCTCAAAAAGAATGGACAGAATAGAGGCTAGGGATTTAGTTCAGGGGTTTCTGCATCTGCCCTGCAGACGCAAGGTCCTGAGTTCGATACCTAGTAACCCCATACCAAAATGCCAGGTGTGGTAGCTCAGACCTGTAATCCCGCGCTCAGGAGGCAGAGGAAGGAGGATTGTTGAGTTTAGGCTAGTCTAGGCTACATAGCAAGTTCATGTCCAGCCCAAACTAAAAAATGAGACCCTGTCTCAAACAAACAAACAAACAGAATGGACAGAATAAATATAACTATGGAAGAGAATTTACTGATATTATAAACATGATAAGACAATCAAAAGAACAGAGATAGAAATATTTGTTGTGAAACTTTCAGCAATGGTATAAATGGAAGGAAAATTGTTATTTTTACAAGATAGTAAGTAAGGCAAATGGACATCTAGTGGAAATGAGATAAAGTATGCTTATCAGTGACCAAGGGTTTGTAAAGGAATGTTAAACAAAGCAATGACAATCAGGGCTGTGACAAGAGAACCTGAATGGTGGGCTCACCAACAAATAATGTTTTCATTAAAACATTTTTTGTAGAATGTTAAATTTTAGTAGAAGGTTACAGTTCCTTTGACAAAAGAATTCAGTTACAGTGGCAGCCAGGCTCACATCCTGGACATTTATGCAGAGGACTGACCAGAGTCCGGTGGACACCGATGACACCATAAAGACCTGAGTGTCACAAACCAGCTCCTGACGCATAAAAGCAGAGGGGACAGGGGGTGGCCACAAGCCCTGCCGCTTTGAGAGGAGCAGCTCACAAGCTGGGACGACCGAAGCTCCACTCACCAAGCGCCATGCCCGAGAAAAAAAGAAGACACAGGTCCTCGAGGCGCAGGAGGCCTGCGGTGTCCCGCTCTAGAAGAGCAGAGCTGCACTTCCCCGTGAGCCGCGTCGAGCGCCACCTGAGAGAGGGGGGCTATGCCAAGCGCCTGAGCTCTGCGACCCCTGTCTTCCTAGCCGGCATCCTGGAGTACCTGACATCTAACGTCCTGGAGCTGGCTGGCAAGGAAGCCCAGCACAAACGCAGGAAGCGCATCGCCCCCCAGCACCTGGAGAAAGCGGTGAAGAAGAACCAGGAGCTCCGTCCTCTTTTCGGGGCCAAGTCCAAGTCTCTGTTCCATCGGAGACGCCAAAGCAGGAAGAAGAGATGAGGCCCGGGCCCCAGAGCAGGGCAAAACCAGGCCGAACCCCTCATCCAGCCTCAAAACGCACATCCATGGGGAAGCCCTTGGTTTTGCCAGCAGCCTTGTCAATAAAGTGATTAAACTGATGCCAGTGGTTCTTGTGGCTTCTGTTATTTTGATTTAGTGGTGTTGATGGGCACCCAGGAGGAGGTGCCCACACGGAGGGTTGCGGGGATCGGGGGCGTGGTCAGCATGGGGCCTTAAATTCAGTGCTTTAAGGGGAAGAGTTTCAATGGGAATAGTGTGGGCAGTGGCCTCAGGGCTGGAACTGCTATGGGTAGAGGGAAGGGAAGTCATTCTGAGGACTCTGGGAAAGAAGACCCTGGTGCCCAGGAGGTTGGCTGGGAGCCTGCAAGGCTTATGGCCTCCACAGCATGGTGCTGGCAACTGAGGAGGATCTGCAGGCCATCACTCAGGAGCAGAGGCTTTATTCACTGTTGTGAAGGTTTCAGGTCATCTACTGTCAGTAGATGTTGCATGGAGAGCCAGTGAGTGTGGTGCAAAAATCAAAAGGGACAAGAAGATTCACATTAAAACAGAAATGAGGAAGAAAAGTTTCAAACAGGAAGTGAGCTCATGTTGTTTCCCTTTGTCATTTATCCTCCCACTGCCTCGTGCTAAAAGATGGGTTACCTCTGGAGTATTAGTTGGCATAGTGAAGACAATTTTCTGTTCTCTATTGAGGACAGTGCCAAATAGCAAACAAATGACAGCAAAGCAAGCAGTAGGGACTGCTTATTAATTATGAAGCACCAGGTGCATTTATAACTGCATTGCATTTAAAACACAATCATCAAATTCATACTTGGATACCATCATCTATTGATCAGAGAGCTGATCAATACCAGTGCCTCAATATGTCCTTCGAGATGCTTAACAAGAACTTGAGTAATTCTGTCCAAAATAAGGAGCTCACAGTACATGCAGTTTCTCTAAATGTGCTTCTGGGCAGTGTGAAATAAGACACAGTATTCGCATCAGGTGTTACAGGAATAGTACCCTTCCCCCTGAAAGGCCCCGTTTGGGAATTTCACTGTCCTTTGGTTCCACCCTCTGTTGCCTGCTGTCCTTCCATAAGGGGCTGCTCACTGACCAGACACTCAGCTTGCACAGCAGAAGCAGGGGACACAACTTTCAGGTTCCAGTGCTCTACTGCATGACCCCATGACCTTGGACATTGGTCTGCTCCTTCTAAGCTCTAACCAGTTCTTGCTCAAGTGTAAGACGATGGATGAGTCTCTCCATCTGGGAGTTTTCTAGCATCGAAGTCCATGTGTACCTGTACTCCTGCCACTTCACCTATCTGTGGCACCGAGCAACCCTTAGTAACAAGCCGTGTCTGTCTCCTCCTCTGCCTTGTGCTCAGACACTCTTACTCACAGGGCAGTGGGCCACGGTGCCCAGGAAGTTGCTGGGCTCTGGACCATTGGCTGTGACAACCACCATATGTCGCCTCTTGGGGAGAAACAGTAGAGTGCCACGCTGAGGAGGAAAGCGAGAGGAGACGGCTGCACCAGGCGGTTCATGCTATATGTCAATTAGAACAGAGCTTCATTAACATAATTCATCTGATGATCTACCAATACCTTCCAAATGTAGAAAAACATTACATCCAGAATCAGTAGCAAAAATATCCTGGATTGAAGAGCACATACACAGAGAAATTCACCTTAATGTAGCTTCAGCTCTCCAATTTAAGCATGCATTTAGCGTAAGCAGAAAAGTATAGGATGCCCTGTTTGGTTTCTCAGAAAGCTCTTGACTACCCAGCGTGTGACATTTTTAATTGATTTTATGAAAAATAGCACAGAAAATTAAAAAGCTGGAAAACTAGATTCTTTCTTGCCTTCCACTCAACACAATTGAGATGTTCATTAATCATTTGTCAAAATCTCCAGTGGTCAGATCCTGAAACCAGATTCCCAAACATTTTGTCAATAATCATAATAACAGGTTGAGGGCTAAGGAAGACATACAAAGGAAATGTAAAACCTAATGGAGTAGAAAATTGAATTACAAAACCAAACATTGAAATAGCACCACCCAGAAAGAAATAGAATCCACAGAGTACTATTGTGCTTCGGACACACCTAGAAGTCAAGAAAAGGCAATTTTGGGCTTTAACTGAGCATGAAGGAAAGAACTCTGTCAATCCATTGGGAATATGAATGTGGCCTCTGAAATAGAAGTACAGTATTTGTGAATAGTAAAACTGTGAAATTCATCTAGACACACAACGAAAACACTGTGAAAGAATCTGTTGAACTTAGAAGAGAATTCACAGATGCTGCTATCAGGTCAAAAGAAAATCCAAAGACACAGAAGATGTGGTTCTTTTATAAAATGGAGTATTACTCTGCCATTAAAAATAATAAGATTGAATCATTCATACTCAAATGGATGTACCTTGGGGACATCCTCATAAGTGAAATAAATAGGTCACAGATGTATAAATATGGTGTCCTTTCTCTGGTATGAGAAAATGAAGAGGTAAATGAATTGTGGAATACAAGGAGACACTGTGAAATAGAAAATATTTAAAAAGAAATGCGATATAGGGGTAAGTAAAGAGGGGAGAACAATGTGATGGTAATAAAAAAGGAAAAGACTCTGTATGTGTAAGGCAGGGGTTGCAGGGTATGTAGGAGAATGGGAAATAATGAGAACTAAATTGTGTCGTATCATGTACTGGTACAAGTTCTCAATGTTGAAACTGACTATGATGTAGATATAAATTGTACCAATAAAGATTTGAATTAAAAAAAAGAAAATACAAAGAGCAGGTAGGAGTCTTTACTATGAATATTTAAGTAACTTTACAAAAGGAAACAAAATAGTATTTATTACACCATGATAAGTGAGACAAATGTCCCTGTATTGGACAAGGGATTCCACATTTCTTTCCATGATCAATGTCTTAGAAAAGAAGCTAAAGACCTCAAAGGCTAGGGTGATAAAACCAGAATCAGTGTGCTAAATGAATTGTTTTCAATGACATAGAACTTTTGGCTAGAATGTTAACTAGAAAGTTAGAATTCTCTCAAACACACACAGACACACACACACAGACACACACAGACACACACACGAAACCTGTGTCCAGTTACTCTGGCCTGTAATTACTGACTACATGTGCCTTTTCTCTCTCCTAATTCATTTCTACCTGCATGCCAGGTCCTGGGGCCAATGACTGTGACAACTGTCTCTTGAAGCTCCTTGTTAAAAGGATTGTGTCCCTCAGAGGAAACAAACAGGAAGGGATGAACACATTAGGCCCCATTCTGGTTTCCTCTCTGTTACTTCTGCCCGGTGATTTACCCTTTCTCTGCTTGTGTCTAAGCAGAAGAACTTGCCATGCCCATTGGCTAATTCACAGGAGTGTCTGAACACAAAATAAATACTATCGAGGATATGGCTACAGAACTTAGGGAGCTTTGCCTTTAGAAACCAAGAAGAATTTTGTGGTTCCTTGCATCCTATATAGCTGGTATTTCCAGAAAACTCACTGTCAAGATGACATGATAAAGACAATCTTGACATTTTGATTAAATACCTATCTGATAACTAAAAGCTGTTTATTTCACTTACAGATATGTCTAATTGTAGAGCTAAACACAATCAGACATTTCATGGGGTAGCACCAAGAGGAATCCATTCCAGGCCAAAGAAGCCACAGTAGGTGGGGTAAACATTCCAGGTAAATATTTGTCTATAAGCAGGTGGTATCCTTCCAGGCCACATCCTACTCAATACCAATGCTCTCCTGTGACTGCTATAAGTAGCCAGACTCCCCAGGGTTTCTCAGGCTCTGGTGTCTGAGGTGGATCGAGGAAGTAGAGTAGTATTGAACCTTTGTTGGCAAGAACTGTAAAGAGTCGGGGTCCTCATAGGACCAGCAGAGACACTGCCATTCTTTCACGGATTGTGTTTGTGAATTTCACATGAAACATGGAAACTACAACCAACCAGCATAGCATCAGCTTAATCCCCTACCCTGCCAAATGTCCCTTTTACAAATGCAAACAGCCTACACTCAAGGGAGAAGGGTGGAGTGAGAGTCACTGCTATTGAGAAGGCATAAGACCACTCAAGTTCAGGCCTTTTGTGAGTTTCTAAAATGTGGAAGGAGAGATGTTGAGGAGAGATTCCCTCTTGATTGAGCCCTATGAATGGGACACTATTGGTGACCAGTGTCAAGTAATGAGAATGAGTTAAAATCCAAGCAAGCCAGGAGGAACTGCCAATTTTGATCTATAATCACATCAACATCTGTGTCCAACATCAGTTCACAGGGCAGAAAGCATCACTTGTGAGAGTAGATATGCTCACAAAGCAAGACATGGAAGTTAAAGGATGATGCTAACTTGGTTTTAGCATGAACTTAAGATCTGAGAATAACAATAGCATCACACAAAGAGCATCCTTTGGGAACTGGAGCATTGTAAAGGTCCAGATCCCCTAGTTCCAGTATGTGACAGATCTTGTAAGATGTGGCCAAAGAAAGATGGTCTGACTCTTGAGAAACAGGTTTTGTTACTTCCCAATTAGAGTTCTAAAAAGAAGTCATTCTACAAAACTCAAAAACATTATTTTGTAATGCACAAATTACAAAATGGCAGTTCACATACCTAATCTAGGAAGCAGGCATTTTAGCCTATATTACACAGATATTTTTAAAGAAAATTAATTGGCTGTGGAAATTAAAAATTGAGAACTTTTTACCTAAATATCTGGATTTGTTTGTAATCTTGAGAAACTAAAATATAAAGAAATACATACAGTTACAGTAAGCTGAATACAACAAAGTGTTGTACTTTTAGGAATAACATTCCTGGTATGCCTCAGTTGACATTCTTTCTCAATGAATTTCATATGTGATACACTTCATTCATTTATAGTAACTACAAACATTATAGATAGTTGAGTTTCTTTCTTGTTGAGACAGCAAAGTTATTCTGAATTACAATTTTCAGGTAACCAATTTTCTCATTTAATGAAATAGTTCAGTATATCACAATTTGTCTTTGGTCCAAGATTACCATAGTGTTGCATTACTGTGCATTTGTTGGTGAAATGACAGATGATCCTACTGAACATGACTAGAACGAAGTTTACATCTGACTTTGCATTTGAGTTCAATGATTCCCAAGCTACACTATGTCTGTTAAACAGAATGAGCCCACTCTTTTACTAGCCAATAAACAACTCATGGGCCATTTCCAGTTCACAAACCAGCCTTAATAGAACTGGAGTGTAAAGTTTGCTTTAGTATTTAAGAATGTACTTTATATCTAAAGAAATGTACTGCATAGGACCTGTATTAGATATTTTATGTTTCTTGTTCAGAGTCATTCAAGAATATAAGATTAGTTGCTTTACAAATTAAAGATTTTAGAACAATGTTGGGAGAAAGTGGCTATAAATTTCTCTTAGAACAAAATCTACCAAAGAAAACAGGTTGGACACTGCAATTATGACATCTCTGTGTTTCAAAAAAGTAGGCTAAAGGAATTCACCAACTCAACTGTGGAGGGGAGTCCTTCATAGGGATAAAATAATGAGTGAAGAGAGGAAAACTGGTTTGTCTCCCAGTAGCATTATTTCATTGGGGGTTGATAAGAGTCCATATCTATAAAATTGGGAAGTTAGAAAAATTATTGTAAATATTAGTAACTTATAGACATGAGCATTCCTCATGGAATAATAATACTGATCTGACTTCAAAGTCCAACAATAAAATATAAATTAATTAAAACCTGATTGATACCTTGGAACTCTTGTAGGGTAGGGCAAGGTTCTCTTCTCTTTTCTTTAATTTGATACAGAAATTTGGATAGCGTAAGCCACACTAAGTCAGAAGAAAAGACATTCAGTTACTAATATCGATATTCTTAATATCCTAAGGCCTTGGCCTGAATAAGAAACTACTAAATTATACCACATATGGACAAGAATCCTCCCAGTAGTCTTTATTGTTTGGCTTTGTTCATAAGCCAGATAAGGATATGAATCCTGAGGACACCTCTACCTCAGGCTACCTTACTCCAGACAAAAAAGGTAAAAATAAAGTTGTCAAATATCAAATTTCCTCTTAATTATCTAGGTGTGGTGTATTTACCTTCACTTAACACTGATTTTTAACATTTTTAGACACTATTCCACAGGGCATAAGTCTATAAACATGATGACAATTTGATTATATTGGATTTTTATCATTTTCAGCTAGGACCATCTTCCACTGGGGTCACCCAATATTCCTCTTCCTGACAAATATACAGGTCTGTTGCTAGTCTTCCTTCCCCCAAGAATGATAATTTTGAATCTACTAATTAATGCAAGAGATTACTAGATAGTCCTATTCCTCCTCAAATCTCCTTATATTGACTCTAAGTTTTCCATATAATTTTCAGATAGTCCAAGAGCACATAATACTACAAGACATTAGTAGAAATTTCACTGCACTATAGCCACAAGGCAGCTGACTTAATTGAAAGACATAATTTTAATCTCAGTTACTCCTGAAGTTACAATCTGGCAAATGGACCTCTAAATTGACCTCTTTCTTTCTTCAAGCTTGTATGATGTTTAACTTTCAGCCTATAGTTTTCCTATCCCTGTACAAAAATTATCTCCATCTCCAAATTTCCACACTGACTACCAATAACATGATTCTTTTGATTTTTTGGAGGAATGATTATTTTTACACTATGTGTTAGTTGGTTTTCCATCACTGTTACAATACCTATGGCAATAAACTTGTAATGAGAAGAAGTTCATTTTGGCTCACCATTTTGGATGTTCTAGTCTGGTGAGATGTTCTCATTATTTTGGGACTTTGCAAAACAGCATATCCATGTAGAAGTACATGAAAGAGCAAACCACTGATTTTATCAGTAGAAGATAAAAGGGAATAGGATGGGCGAGGACTACATAATTCCTTTTAAGGATATCCCCTGAAAGATCTAAGAACCCTACAAGGCCCACAGTCTAAAAATTATCACCAGCTCCCACAGTGCCACCCTGAGGACCATGCTTTTTACATATGGTCCTTTGGATGACATTCAACATCCAAATTCCTGCCAAATTCTTCCAAAACCCTCTAGAGTATCAAAATATGATTTTTCTCTTAAGCTACATTCTCAAGAAGGAAACCAACAAGATCAGGGATGTATAATGCCATATGATTTTTAGATAACTGAAAATAATTTTTAGTTGAAAAATTTGATATGAAACCAATGGAGAAATAAAGTTCAGGATTTTCCACTATGAGCTACTATTTTTTTATTCAACTCTTTCTTGGTACATTATGAATACACATCATCATCGCATTCAACATTGAGAGATTGTAACAGAATATGACATGACTTGATTCTCATTTTTCCCCTTCTACCACCCACCCTGCAACTCCCTACCCTTTATATACATAAGCTTTGTTTCCTTTTTTTAAAAAAATTACTATCACATTCTTTCCCCCTTGTTATTTATCCCTACACCCTCTTTCCTTTTAAATATTTTTTATTTCACAATATCAACTATATATACTAGAATTCATTTACATCTTCATTTTCTCATATCAGAGAAAAGAGATGATATTTACACATCTGTGACATATTTATTTTACTTATGAGGATGTCCTGAAAGTATACCCTTTTGAGTATGAATGACTCAATCTTATCATTTTTAATGGCAGAATAATACTCCATTATATAAATCAACCACATCTTTATCCAATCTCCTATTGATGGACATTTTGGTTGTTTCCAAGATTTAGCAATCACAAACTGAGCTGCTATAAACATGGGTGCATATATGTCTCTGTGATATGAATCTTTTAATTCTTGTGTGTATATACCTAGCAGAGCAATGGCCAGGTCACATGGGACTTCCAATCTTAGCTTTTGGAGGAAATCTCCACACTGATTTCCACAGAGTAACTATTGACCTTGAAAGTTATAAAAGATTATTAGCAGTATTTCGAAGCTGGCAGGTATAAAGCACAAAAGGGTGGTACACAATAGCCTACTTTGTCAGTTATAAATAGGTAAAGAAATAAAGACTTTAATATATAATATATTTAGAATCATTTGTAGGTCTCAGACACAAAACAACTTACAGAATACAATTAAATTTTAATATTATACATTGTACGTCTTCTTGTACCTGACCACTTGGCCATCTAGCTATAGAATAAACCATACTGCTTTGCTGAATGCCATAACCAACAGCTCAGTGATATCAGGAATTGAGATGTTATATGAAGGTCATCTTGCCTTGGGCAAGGGCCTGGTTTAAATTAAGAACTTATGTTTTTCTTAAATTTATTGTGTAATTTCCTTTCATTATTAAAACTCCTGAGCAAATAGTGGCCATATAAAAAAGGAAAGAATTTTTTTTAATGTTTTTTGAGACAGGGTCTCGCTTTGCAGGTCAGGCTGGTCCTGAGCTCAGCCTCAAACTCACATCACAGCAAAGCTCCTGCCTCTGCCTCCTGAGTGCTGGGATTACAGGCATGAGCCACCACGCCCGGCACTGTGGTGTGTGGTACTGGTTGCTGCTGGGCATGAGTCTCCACACCCAGTATGGTATGTGGTTACCAGGGATCAAACCCGGGTCCTTGTGCTTGCAAGACAGGCACCTGAACCACTGAGCTAAATCCCCAGCCCGAAAAGAGAATATTTTGAAATTCCAAAATAACTTCTAAACAAAAATGTCAATTAACATCATAATTTTCATAGTTGTTGAACCCCAAGGGTAACTTTTATGTGCATAAAATGATATCAAAATTCTACCTGGGACAGTGATTAAATTCTTTCATCAAAGGCACAAGAGTCAAAGAATGAAGGAAGTGAGAAGCTGATTCCTCTCTGTGAAGACTTAGCTTTCTGGTGACAGGATGTGCACTAATTTTGCAGTACTTATCAGTCCCCATGTGAAGAGAATATTATTACTCCAGAGCCAAGCATAGCACAGATTACCAAAAGCTGCAAGGATAACCTAAACTGGGGAATTAAAACAAGTTAGAAACTGACAAGCCACATAAATCTCCTTCTGTTGATGTGTTTTTTGAATTCTCTTCTGTTATCCATTAGACTGAGTTGTAACAGATTACTTTTATTACAGAAATGTTCATGGAGGACCCAAACATGGGCTTGTTAGTTTTCTTTTTTCATGCTGGTTGTTTAGAATTGGGCCTGGGCTTGCACTGGGCTTTGGGATTTGTTCTTCATCTCCCATCTCCCATGCAAAGAGTATAATATTTCTAATCACTGATCAATCAAATTGGGTTTTCTAGCTTCACAGAAAGTCATAGAAGGACTTTCTACGTGTTCAAATGGTATTTCTATGGTGTTCAAATGTCTGAGACTCACTTGCCACCAAGTAGATATTCTTCAATGGTTCAGCAATTCAGAAAATGTATCTCACTCTGAAGAAAAGGATCTCTTTGAGAGCTGGCCAGAAATTTCACATCAGGGGCTGGGGATTTAGCTCAGTGGTTCCAGCACCTGTCTTGCAAGCGCAAGGATCCGGGTTCGATCCCCGGTAACCACATACAATACTGGGTGTGGAGACTCACACCCAGCAGCAACCAGTACCACATACTGCTGTGCCAGGCACGGTGGCTCATGCCTATAATCCCAGCACTCAGGAGGCAGAGGCAGGAGATTGCTGTGATG